>JACM01033329.1:0-20310 GCA_000787095.1 Periophthalmodon schlosseri
CGGAAGAAAATGGATGGATGGACAACATCAGTAAATAATTTGGCTTGAAAAAAATTAGTAATTTATTGAAACAAATTGGAAACATCTCGAGTAAATTAATGCAGGTCTATCAAGTAAATAAATCTTAGTAAAAAATTAGTTAACATCTTGAATTAAGTAATAATGAAGTAATTTTAACAAATCTAGATATTCCCTTTTTAACTGGTCTTAAGAGGCTTTGACAAGTGTAAGGGAATATGACGATGCATTGTAACAGTTTGCATTGAACTTACTGCAGACCAAAGCCAGGATCATGCGGAGCAACTTGTACGGACAGCGCATCCCGGCCCAGTTCTGCAACACACAGCAAAAATGTCCTGTCAGTGCGAAATATCACCAGGCATGCACAAGCCTTATATGAGCAAAGTCACACAAGTATTTACGCTGGAGGAGGACATGGGATTATTGTATGGATAGAAGTGACAAGGGCTTATAAGGTAATGTGATATCAGGAAAAAAACTGCAGCCGAGTGTGAAGCGGCCACTATGCCCATTAAAAAAGTTTTGTTGAATTGCAATGTGACAATGAAAAAAATCAGCATCAACTTAACTATAGGGCTAAAGTTGGTCTTATGTAATACTAAACTAGGCTGATCAAAATGTACTTTATTTGGAACACTGTTGAAAAAAGTCAATATGTTATTTATTTTGGACAGTTATGCACAAAAAGAATTTGAAAAAAATATTGCACATTTTGATTTCTTTTTCACTTCATATTTTAATTGCTGATTAGACATTTAACTTTAACATAATACTGTGATTCAGTGCAAAATGCAGCAAGGAAGTGATTATATTCTATGCAAAATATCAAAATGTTCAAATTCTTATACTCTAGTTCTAGTTCTAGTTCTAGTATTGACGCTGATTATTCACTATATTTACCACAGTATAAAGGGACACTACAAAACTTCAGTGCAGTAAAAATAGACATATCTCATTATGACTAATTGCACAAATCATATCCATCCTCAGATCTCCAGCTGTGATAATCTCCCCCATTGTTTCTCTGTTCTGTCGAGCAATGATTGATGAAATAAAGTTTGTGTAAGTCGGTATGCTCAAAATGAAGAGGGCCATCACTGTGCTGCTGAGGTAAGCTACAGAATAGCACTGAGCTGCTACTGATGCCGCTTTCTGATGGGAGGCAATTTGCTTTGACATGCCTCGGCAGGAGAGCAGAGATATGGTATGCATCTATAGAAGACGTCCATTCCATTTTGTCTGCTGGAAATCTTATTATCAGGCTGCTGACACTGAGAAGGTATGGGGTGCAGAGGCTTACAGAAGTGCTTGCATTTCAGATATATAACATAAGGAGTGTGATGTTTGGAGATGTGTTCTTCTGACACTTTCCCGCAGTATTTCGCTTCACATTAAAATGTCTTTGATAAATCCTGATGTCAAATGGAAAGTTACTGAAGATGCCAGCTCTTCCCTTTAAAACATAAAACAAAGTTATCAAAGCCTTATCAAAGTGCCTTCGAGGATTTCCCTGGCAGACATCAAACAGTGCATTCTGTTAGCTGCTGTATGTGTGGTAGTAACAGTTATAGTCTGTGAGTCTCAGCTCTCGGGTTCATCAGCGCCCCCTGTCTCATTCTGGCCAATCTACTGCCTACACTGATCTGAGGAAGAGGGTTAGTTAAAGTAATTTGTCATATCTAACGTAGCCAAGGGGAATGTGCAGTCCGCTCATGTGACACAACAATATGCACCCAGGGAAGAGCTCGTCCTGAATACAGTTGTTTACAGTAATTATTAAAATATGGGGAATTCAATAAGTAGCTCCAAGATAGTAAAAACAAAAAAGTATGATAACCCGATTCAAAAATATGTCACACATATTTTAAATCTATGCATTTTAATTATTTACACTGCTGTCAGGCACATCTTGTATCATCTAAAATAGTTCATTATTTAGTTTCATAATGTGACAAACATGGAGATATGGTATAAACAAATGGTGTCAGCTTGTCAACACTAAATTAATAACAGAGTAATAATCTAATAATAAATGTAGTATTTCCACAGCTGGTTACAACAGCTGCTTAATCTGAAATTAGATTTAAATTTTCTTTAGTTGAGAAGCGGAATATCAGCAACAGATTAAACAAGACTAAAATGCAGGATTAGGGTGGCTACTGAGCTACTGTTGACATACATGTAAGCTAGACAAAGATAGCATTAACAGGTAGGAACACTGAAGGAGAATTCAAGCTTTTTTTCTGGTTAGCTACTTTTGGTGTCCACTAAAATGCAGTGCAAGCAAAGTCTACTATATTTTACCCATAATGACTGATAATATAACATCAACTGCATTGCAATGGTTCATTAATGTAAAACTTTGAGAACCTCTCAAGTTCACAGAATGTCCAGTCATTATAGCTAGGGTTTCAGAAGTGGACTCTAAGCTTGTAAATACATGCAGCTTCAGTGTCCCTGCTCCGTTGAGATCCTCTATTTTGCTGACACTTGAGTAAGAGCTCACACGGGCCGTAAAATATTTCACAGCCGACCAATAAAAATCTTTGTCACGTTAATATGACAGGTCTGTAACAGGAGGTTAGCTATCCGTCTCCTCACTCAATGTCTCAAAGTGACATTTCGACTACACTGAATGGCTTTTTGTGAACAATGTAGGCGACGGTTATGATTGCCGTTACCATGACAACGTTGGCGAGGTGGGCCGAGCAGAGTGCGTAGACCCCCCCGGAGCCCCCCACCACGGGAGCGCGCATGTCGGTGATGGACACAGTCAACGAGCCTGCAAAGAGACAGAGAAAGAAAGATTAGACAGAAATGCATGGGGAATATAGATAGTGTTTAGTGTGGGCTTTTTCGAGACAAGCAAAACAAAGCTTCGTCATCCCCAGTCACCTTGCTTACGGCTAAATATGAGAGCAAATAATATGCTTTATCAGCTGACCTTCACATACCCTTTTATTGTCTTAAAATGCCAGACAGGCTGCAAAAATATTCCAAAAGGTGGATATAGGCAGAATGGATTTTTCCTGCAGGAAGCTGGCATTTAAAAGGGGGAAATCAAAAGCAGCAGGTGGATCTTGCTGAACAGGATAATTTGCCGAAGATGCCTCGTGTTATATTCATGAGACAGTCTAATCTGGGAAATGTGGACATGGAGGGGAGCCAAAGATGCAGCCAAATGTTGTTTTAATAGAAAAGTGCAGCGGTGTCTCATGGCTGGAGAGATATAAGGCGGAGAATCATAAAGAAATAATGGAGCATGGGCCCAGACAGGGTTGTAATAGGCCAGTGCACTTTCATCGCGGTAGACAACACAAACTAATCATATCTTCTGCACACATTGCGAGATAGGGGCAATTTTCTCTGTTAGCAGTGTGTATAAAGAGCGATTAGGAAGCCATTACTCCCCACTAATCACAAGGGGGCAGTAGAAAACCTACAAATTTACATACTAATTATTATGATGCCTTGGAGGTGGTCTAGTTACAGTAATAATGACATTCTGATTAATTGCGTTTGCAAACTCATCCCTCTTTAATATCAATTTGGGGCAGCACTGGCTTAGTGGTTAGAGCACTCATCCAAAAGGTTGGAGGATTGATTCTTGCTCGTACCAGTGCATACTACCATTGTGTCCATAGGCAAGACACTTTACCCACCTTGCTTAGTATGAATGTGGTGTGTGTATGAGTGATAGGTGGTCATAGGGGCAGATTGGCATCCTTGCTTCTGTCAGTTTATCACCAGGACATTTTATTAATATGAAGGTGAGGTTATGACAAGAAGCACAACACAGGTGTAATCCAAGGCTCTTATAGTATGTAATATTAATTACTTAGTCCACTTCAACTAACTGAGCAAAATCATTATATAATGCCTTCTGTGCTATTATAAACGTGTACATTACCTCTTGCTGGTTCACCAATCACTCTTCATTTGTTCAAATTGTCTCTAATTTGTTACTCACCAAGAAATACGGCAACTGTAGCTATTATTGGTTGTTTTGAAATTACTTTGGTGATTAGGACCCTGATACCACACTAAAAATGTGCATAGTGGCAATATTCATCTAACCCGTCCCACAACTCTATAAAAGATTGCATGCTGTGATATCATCTAAAACCATCATTTCATTTGATTGTCAGTAGTCATAATGTTGTCTTTGGCTGGGGTATGACCGTATACACAGCACCATTTGGATCCTTATAAATCAACAGACATCCAAAGTGAGAACTCCCCATTGGCCTGCTGTGGTGCTAAGCAAACATGTCATTCTTGATGCATTGCTACACCTTGATCACGTGAAGACGCTACACTGACAGAATTCTAAGCAGACACTGTCCTCGTCCGCTACTGTCAGCTCTCTCTAATTATGCAAATTAGCTGATAAGAAACATGCCCGATAAAACTAAATAATCTGCTTTTGAGTCACAGCTTTAGTTTTGCCACAGTTGTGATCTGGTATCTATAATGCATGTAGTAACATTCATATTCGTCTGTGTGCACACCGGGTATAAACATGGGCTCTAAAGAACGCCTTGTCAGCCCACGATGGCAACGATGATTATGGAGAGACAGATGGTAATCAAGAGCGCCTTCCCGAGTCATTCATCTCGCCACACTGACACCTTAGACACTTCCCAACCTGGATTTATGGACAATTTGAAGGTTGGACCTCAGCTCAAGTTATGACAAGATTCTCTACACTGCAATATTTCGAGACATACACAAAGTTGCAGTTATACAGCTTAGTATTTGATTTGTTAAAAAAAATAGAGCAAGTGCAGCTGTCTCCCCTCTTGAGTTTGTCTTGTGTCGAGATTTACAACATGCCCGAGATAAATGTATGGCTTTTATGTAGCGGAGAAGTGGAATGCCTTTTGATGAAATATTGATGGAATAATCAGATGCTGTCTGGAATTGTAATGATGTTTGGGTTATTATATACAGGATGAATGTAATTAATGCTTAATGAGGAAAATAATTAATGCTTAATGTGGAAAGTGAAAAAAACAAATGTGTGGAAATAAAAATTTAAAACAAATAGCCTATGTCAAGACTGATCAATTGAGTTAAAGCTATATATGTCATAACATACATTAAAACACACAAAAAGTGTCAAGAAATGAAAAACTGGGACTAATGTGTTTAATAAACTTGGTATCATCTCTACCAACATAGACAATGACAAGGAATTAGAATTGGTTTTACAATCATTGTCTGCTTTCAATGACTACAAGACACACCTTTAAATATAAATGTGGACTTACTGTCAAGCATAACTCCTAAACATAATATTCATGAAAAGATTAATTTTAGTTACACTGGTATATGAATATTACAACACAATACTGGGAAGTAGGCCCAGTCTTGGGTATATTTACACTTCATTCACTAGTATTTTGTTACCATTTAAAGCACTCCATTTCATCAGACATACATTTGTATGTTGTGACGTTTAAAGTGACTTTCTTTCAGTGATTCTATTTAAATCTCTTTTTGTCTAAAAGCCACTAGTTTGGGATGTGACTCTGCCATCTGTGTGTTAGGAGGAGGAGAAAGCCTGGAGGAAGAGGTTTGCTCTGAGGGAGGGTCTGAGGGGCGGCTACAGTGCATATTAAACAGGCCTGTCGTGTGGCTTCTTCTGCTTTGGGGGATTTAACATTTAGGATTAACACACTCAGCAGCAGCTCAAGACGAGACAAGTATTTGCAGTACTGCGCTGACACTTTCAAACAGTACATTGTTTATTGTTGCCATTCTGGAATTGAGAAATCTTTTTGTGAGCTTGCAAAATTCCCAAATGCACAGAAAAAAATGTTAGTAAATTATGGGTCATGCCAGTCGGATCTAGTGCAGTATAATCTTGGGGCTCAAACCAAACTTTTTTACACTAGAGCCCTCACTGCAAGCAGCCCTTAAGCTATGGGTCACTCTTTGTATTACATGTCTCTGTTGGGATAAGTTGCAAAACAAGGGGAAGCTAATCTGATGTGAGATCAGCCGCTGACTGTGCCTGTGGCTCTATAGATAGAGTCAAAGTTGCAATAGGAAAAGCTACAATTAAGCTCAATCAAATCCTTGTGAAATATGGAGAATCATGCCACTGGTTGAACACAGATCTGGCATCAGATAATGACAACTTTTGGTACATTTTTTGGTATGAAAAAACAAAAAACAAAACAGGATTATCAGAATGTGATCTATAATTGCGAATACATGTATACCAGTGCATCACTGTGAGGGTCCCAGGTCACTAAGAATTTGTTATGCCTAATGAAATAAATGCATAAACAAAATAAAAAATAAATGAGTTAGTATGAATGCGAGATGAAAGTGACCAAATGATGGACTTTGTTAGCATCTGCGCATCTGTGTAACCCGTTAGTCGTCCAGGTATTAAAGAAAGGTTATTTCGTCACTTGCCAAAAGTTTTGGAGTGAAGATGTTTTGCCACACATCCAAGTGTTTTGTGGGAAAACATTTAATTAACGCTTGAATTAAAAATCCTCAATTACCAGTGTAAATACGTGCACTGTACAGTCCTGTGATTGCTGTTGTTTGATTTGTAAAGAGTGACAGAAGTACTTTCCTTACAGTGCAATAACATGATTAAAAGCCCCAGCAGACTCATTCTGAATGGATAAAGAGGACCACAGCGGGGACGTTAACATGCACTGAGCTGCGTTTGTTGCCTCTCCGGACAATAAATGACTGAGGAGGGACAGTTAAAGGACAACAGTAGCTAATCATTCAGGTGGTTCAGTTGGAATTGTAGAGGAGTGTTTTTGGAAATGCACCAATGCATATTCTAGGTTGCATTCACATTCTAGAATTTGCCAGTGTCCTAATTTCAGATGAGGGGCAGGGGCCTAAAACAAAAACAAAACAAAAAAACAATTTATGATCCACAAATGTTGAATCTTACTATTTGCTGGGGATTGACTTATCTTAACTATATTATGTCCTTTCAACAGACAATTATCACATCTTTGGGTTAGAATAATGACATTTTCTGAAGCTTTGTCAAAACAAAATTTCACTTCTATTTATTTATAATGACAGTGAAGACATTGAACTTTGTGCCAGTTTTTGTTTCCTGAGATTAGGCCCAGTAATTACAGAGAGATTGACCATAAAGGTCGACAAATCTGCAGTCTGACAGATAAACAGCAACTTCTACAGTAGAATTCTAACCTGCCTTCCAGCTCAATTTTAAACTATAGCATGAACACAACCTATAGATATGTTCTGTTGTCTAAATGGAGGGACACAATGGGACCATATTCTATCCACATGCTCGAGACTGTTCTTGTATGCACTCCATTATGTCCCTCCAGAGATGTGCTGCAGTCAGCAATCCCATGGCTAATAAACTGGGGAATGCCCGATCAGATTTATTTACCAAGCTCAGATGATAGGAGCTGCAGGCTAAATGAAGAAGTAAAGGAGATGGTATGAGTTGGCACAGTGATTCTGCAGTATGTGACTGACAAGGCAAAATTGAAAAATGTTTTTAAACTATATACAAGTTAGGGCAGTGCAAACAATCAAAATTTAATTAGACCAAGGTCCAGTTGTTTAAACAATGATCAGCTTTGGTTAATTTAATCAAGAGCCACAGCCAATCCTCTGTCAGTAAAAGCACGTGGTTTGGATCAGACTTCAGACTTTATAGGAATAAACTGGGATTAAATTGCACAAATTATGTCTGTATTGTTTATAATCAAGATATCAATATTGAAACACTTTAGTATTTGTTTTTAATAAGAAATAAGAAATAAAGTCAAATTGAACACTGTAATTAATCACCCGATTAACAAAAATGATATATTGTTTGTCATATCCCCCAACAAGGTGGCCATTTCTTATTTTATTATGACCACTATTACAATTCACACATTGATAATAGTGGCCATATTATCTAACATTTAATTATAACACATTCAGCACATTTTATTCACATAAAAAGCTTGTGTTTCGGATAAACTAAATACTGTACTCGTTCCTGTGTAGACTCTGCACACCTGACTGGGCGACAGGTGCGTCGGAGGAGAAGCACTTGAAAGTTAAGAAGGCTCCCGCACACTGTCTCACTCTTGGTTCACTTTTATTCACACACGGTTCGGTCCTTCCGACCTTCCTCAGGGTAAACTAAATACAAAAGGATTTTTTTTGGTGGCCGACAGGAGAATTGAACCATGTGTACTTCTAAGATTAACCATACCCAATTTGTTATTCTGACCCATAAATTATTGATGTCAATCAAATACAAGAAGAATTAATCTTATTAGTTATCATGAACTTGAGGAACTACATTAGTACATGATTTTTGCAGTACCCGTCTGGTTGGATGGAAATATTTCACTCAACTCTATAACCAATGGGAATGGGATAACATTGCCCTATATTTCAATAAACCAGCATCTGGCGAGTGATTCAACGACTAAATTATATTTTAAGTTGAGTTGTGGGGCATATGCAGCAGAGAAAACTCATTTAGATTTGGTGTATGAGTGGGCACTCTCTGCTAAAGTGAGAAAGTGTCAGGCTAACTTTACTGCAGTTACAACATCGATAAATTATCCCTGCAAAACATGGACAAGCAAAAGGGATCAAAAAGGATCATGTAGAAGTAAACCTGTTAGAGAATAGAATCGCGTGTTTGTTTCATCTTCAGTGTCATGCAGGGCAGAGGAATTCTAACTGTCAGTACTGTCAGAACACCACACACCTCCACTGTCTCTGAGCTCATCATTAGACAAAGTACTTCAAGGAACCCCAGAGACGGCAGCAGCACACACTTCTGTCGACAAATACCAAACAACATCACAGCGCGTTTACTACATGTAGGTCGAGACATTCAAATCAGTTCCTTTGTTCACTGAAAACCCTTCTTTTTACTGTACAAATTTTATCTACTCAGGTGTCAGTCATTCCATTTTCTTTTAATTGTTCTTGTTCTTAAACATGTCAATTAAGACAGTTTCAAAAAACATCCTCAATCAATCCCAAATGTCATTTTGTAAATGTAATACAATTAGTCGAGTTTAAAGGTGGGCTATGTAACGTTTCTTGTGGTGGGTCTGTCATCTGCTTGTCTCTATGGAGATGTTATGTTTGCCTGAAAAGTTCCACAGTCTATTAAACATATTTATCTAGCATGTATTCCATTACAAAAGTGTTTCATATTGCTCAAAATCCTTGAAAATGTTGCTGTTTTACCGCGAGTCACCTCTCCACAGATCTGACCTGCAACTTAGCCTGGTGACATTGCCTGTTTGTCTCCATAATTATAGATAAGTTTAATGCTATTGGTGAACATACGAGGTAAAGCAATAAAGCAGGTGGCCTATCCTCAACCAGGAAAGTTACGTAGTGCTACTTCAATTCCACAGTGGAAAAAAAGTTTATTATTAAGGTCTATTATTATTCAGTTAAGATACTAGTTTTAGAATTGATTAGTATATCAATGCATCTGATCACCCAAAATAAAGTTTGTGTGCTTTGAAAGTGCTGTGAGTAAACACAGGAGATCCAAGTTCACACACCTTAACCTTGGGTCATGAAAGAGGCCCTGACTTTAAATGAAGTCCACCCTGTCTGCACTTGGCGCAAAGGGAAAAATATTGTGAAATTTATGTAGCTCAGGTGCACAAGGGGCATTGCAAAAATCAATAGTCTTCACTAGTCACATCCCAAGTGCAGCAGAGTGGAGCAGCCCACAGCACCGAGCTTCAACTGTACTGTATAATCTTATCTGATCCAGCAAGTGCACAGGCAAAATGAGCCTAAAATGAGAAAGACAAAAGAGACAAAATGCTGAAATTACGAGTCTACGCAAGAGTTTGTCCTGAATGTTCTGGTTTGTGCCCTTAACAAAGCTGTAATACAAAATAGTTCATTCTCATCACGACTCGGGAGCTTATCACTCACGACTGCTTTTCCAGCCACAGAAATAATGGCTGACCTTGGGTTGAAATGACTCAAATTCTTCCAAAATCCAGATGAAAAAGGCCATGAAATCACTTCCACATTCTCTATATTTGGTATAAGGTGTTCTTCCTCAATAAGGAAAAAAAAACTTCAAACCACCCACCAAAGGAAATAAAATATACTGCTATCAAATTCCTACAAAAGTCTGGATTCCTATGGTACCCATAATGCACCGCAACTGCCTCCACAAAACTTCAGAACTTCTGAAAGGCTGTATTATAAAAAAAAAAATCCTATTACAGTGGTTCCATAAATAACTGGATCCTATGTAATTAGCTAATTGCAAGTTTTCAACTTATAATTTTTATTTGAATATTAATAAAATGTTAATGTCATGCTGTGGAACATTCCAGAAACATTCCAGGATAAAGCAATACCATCTCCATGAAGACAAGCAAGTAGTGGACCCCTCACCAGACAAATTACATATTGCATCTTTAAGTATGCATAAATAATGTTTTGGATTCAAATTCAGATACAGTGAAATTGTACATTATTGTTTTTATTATTTACCTCTGAACTAAAAGACTCTTTTCAATGTATTTGTGTACACAGATGCTCATTATCAAAATTAACTTTGAACACAGTGCTTAATGCTGTGTTCATAACTATGTGAAATATTAGCACTTTTGAGTGTCTATACCCATAATACATTGTTTCTCCCCTCATAGAGCTTCTATGAGGCCACATTACAGACTGAATACTGATGATGTTTGTGAGTGAAGCTGCGGGAGGCTGCTGTAGAGGAAGTGGGCTCGGTGTCACCCAGCGAGGGTTCACATCGGGTGGGACGGGGGCCGAGCTATTACCATAATCACAACGCTGCACCAAGGTCACCCTCACTCACTCAGAGCTCCAGTCTGCACCTAAGGGAGCACTTCACAGTCACATGACCAGGCCTCTTCAGCGACTCCAAGGTCTGTACTAGTATGAGCTATAGAGCAGGATAATGTAGAGCTGAAGAAAACAGTCTGTGGTTAGGACTTCATCAAGCAAAGAGAAGAATGAAGAATTCTACTTCAATAAAAAAAAAATATAATAACAAAATAAAAAATAGTATACATTTCAGCACACTAGTAGGCTAACAATTAGATCTTTGGCCTTATCTTTTATCGTATAAAATTGCTTTATTAATTGGCACTACTTCTACATACAGTATTTGCAACACATAGCTGCTGTGAATTAGAAACATAAAATTAATCTGTTAATCTATTGTGTTGTCTTTCTTACCAACATCTAAGGCAGAGCAGGTATGTCTATTTTTCTCTTTCATTTGCTGAGTAATAATGTTGATTTGAAGAGGCTATTCATTCACGGACACATGCTCTACAAACAGACAGTGTAAAGGACAGGAGTGTGTGTCCCCTAATGTCCCATATCTATGTGATGATACTTGGCACGTGGCTGAGAGCCCTTCAAACAGACGTACAGTGGGAATGATAATACTGGAGCCAGTGATGACGACATTAACACACGGACACAAACCAGGCCACGCCCCCTCTCTTTACCTTCAGCCAATCAAAACACTGGAATCACTGACGAGGCCTTTAAATGGGGCTTTCACTTGTCTCTCATTTGGGTAGCCATCAGAGTTGCCAAGTATGCTTCTTCATAGCAACTTTGTATTTTTTTGGAGAGTCGCTTGCAAATCTTGACCATCGCGGGAACCATCTTTTGGGCTTGCTCCTGTATTTCATGTCATAAAAGATACATTTTAGCCTTTTTTCAGTTCTGTTTCATAGACCTAGTACTGACTGCAATACAAGAGTCTAACATTTTAAAGCCATCATTAGTACTAAATATGCTGTTAGAACACATAACGCTTAACTAGTTGTCTCTTTTTTTTAGCCTATTTTTGCGGGGTTCTGGTCGCTTGTTTTTTTGCTTTTTTCAAGGGCTTGGCCGCTCGTTGCTCTTTGAAAATCTGGCAACCCTTGTAGTCATGGGTTGAGTTCTTCCTTCCTGAACGTACCTCTATATTAGCACAAATGCAGTCTGAAGGCGTGGCAGCGTCAGTTTATCAGCCTCAACTTTGCTCCAGGAAAAAACGTGCTCATTTCCCTTTAAAATTTCATGGTTGTCAGCTCGCACTCATTTAGTTTATTGAGCACCAACGAGCAGCGTTTATTAAAAACACATTTAGGCTGGGCTTCATCTGTGCCTTTGCTGTTCCTGAGCTCAATTACTGCCTAAAATGTCGACTAAAATGATTAAACGTCTTTACATAACATGAACGCCGTACAGAAGGATATGAACATGGTGAATATGCAAGAGTAAAGGGAAGAAGAAAAGGCTTAAAAAAGACGATACAGTGGGCAGTCACATACATGGAAAAAACATATCTGAGACACCAATACCAACATCTTTCTAGAGTCAGACCAATTATGTTCATTGCAGTATGAGCCTCAAGTGTTATCAACTATCACTCATGCATCAGTTTCTTAAAATTGGGGTTCACACTGTATTTAACATAATAAGTCTGGCTGAAAAATATGTTGGTACCGGTGTCAAGTCTCAAACATGGATAATTTTTTTGTGACCGACCACTGTATTATCAAAAGCAAAAAAAAAAAAAAAAAAACAACCAAAAAAAAACCTGAAAAAAAGAATGCTATCTTCTTAGAAATAGTGGGATAAAACTAGGCACTTATCCAAGCAACCTGTTAAGAAACGTGTAATTCAATCAGGAGTTTCCAGTGGCTATTGTGATCCACTTAAATGCTTGGTAGGCTCATTTTTAGACCAGACACCACTCCTAATTCAACAAGACACATTAGGAGACAATGTGAAAAGTGTTTTTTCAGGGATACTTGAATCCTTACAGACTCTGTCACTGTTACCTGGCATTAAGCTATATATGCTGTTAAATATAAAAATACAATGCAGTGGAATACCTGCATCCAAATGTGTGATTCAAGATTCAAGTTCACATAAATATTCGCAAATGAATTGTGTTGATAAAGACAGTGCTGTAAACAATCAGTGAAAACAGATTTATGCAAGATTCTTGATTCTTTTACTTGAATATACCCCATGCCTCTGTCTAAGCAATGCCCATTATGTAACAGAGAGCACGCATGGTAATAGACCTGTAGTCATTTGGAAACCCAATAGGCTTTTATTAGCCCGAGCGCAGAAACAATCGTCAGGCTAAATTAGGACTGACAATCTTCCCTTTTATGGCCACAGCCCACAGCTGACACCAGGCTTCGCACCAGAACTAAATTCATCAGTCGGTCACAGATTAAACACTGCACGTGGGCTGGCAATGCTACATAATGACACCATCAACCAGTCGGCAGCAATGAGGTTATACAGACATGCTGCCATTTATCACATTTGCATTACAAATCCCCTCCAGGATGCTCGGAGACACCACTCCTCCACCCCCATGCCGCTCTCCTCCTGACTCAGGGCGCCAATAAATATGGAGCAGAGGCGCGCCGCTACTACTATTCACAGTTTAGTCACTAACAGCAGAGTGCGCAGCTTAAATATCCTGATGCATAATTTACATCAGAGCTCCATAGGCAGTGGGCACAGGAGGCGATTCACATGAAGCTAATGCACTCACAAGGGCCAATACTACCAGACTGAGGAATTCTTATTATTCTGATCGAAAGTCTGTTACTGTTAGAGCAGGATTCCTCTCATCAGTATCACACAATACTAATGGGGATTTATAGTCTCTGATCCATTTTGATAGATTCCAAATGTTCTTTAGTAAAAATAGATTTGTGGCTTTTTTGTGTCTTTATAGTAAAGGGAACATATCTAAAATGGCCTTTTATTAACTTTTAAACATGTTATAATGGCGCTCCCTCATCAGTAGCTTATTCAAAGTTGTGGATTTACAGTAGTTTACAGTAGTTAAAGAAGGGGACAGATTATGTAAAACGACTTTTATGAGCTTTTAAACATGTTATAATTGCATTCCCTAATCAGTACCTTATTCAAACTACTGAGTGAGTAGTGAGTAATTTATTATTTTGAGCATTTCTGTTTTCACCTACCCTCTATCTCTGCCCACTTCTCTGTGCATACTTGTAATTATGGAAAGAATTCAGACTCCAGCTCAAAAAATGTCACATAGCAATTTTTCAACAATACAATGTATGCAAATGCTGCTTACTAGGCCAGACATCTCAGTCCTGCAGTGGACTTGCTACTATTACTAATCTGTATTAGATCAATATTTAGGGTTTACACTGAATACAATGTAAAATATTTATTTTATTACAAAAGATTATTACAAAATACCCCCCAAAAAAACACAGTGCATAAGTACATAATAATTCAGCTTAGTGCCTTTTTAGGACCAGAACTATACAGGTCTGAATACTTTTTGATAAACATTATGTGTAGTCGTAAAAATCAGTACTACTGTATAAAACAGATATGGCATAATAAATATGCTTGATTTAGAACAAATGTATTTTACTTCTGTTAAGTCAACAACAGGAGATCTACAAAATTAAATAAACAAATTAATTAAGGATATATGAACATGTTATCCAAACTGTTCCATTGTATTTTGAGAACTGAAGCATAATTATTCAAAGTTGAGATTTCCCATAATCCCTTTCTTTCATTCCTTGTTGAATTTTACATTGTGGGCAGACAGTGACAGTCGTTGTGAAGCAGAGATACAATATTGACATAGTAGCGTCTGAGCTGATTTGAACATAAAGAGAATATGACAGACTGATGCCTGCTTTTATGAAAGGCTGTCTGAATGAGGGACGTGCCGGACTATTCCAGGAGAATTTGTGAGGAGCACAGATGTCCCACGGCTCCTACATCTACAAGGGAACCTGGTTTTGGCAATGTGTGATATGTTCAAACAGACTGCAGCAACTGGGGGACGGAGAACTTGAAAAAACACAAATAGTTGCAACAAAGCAGGTGTGGTTTGGGTGAAACATTGATGCATATTTCCCATCATCCTTTGCAAAATGAGGTGACAGGATTAATTGATTGCATTACCGCATACAGATGTATATCTCCCAGCCTGGCGGTATACAATCAGTCCTTAAAAGCACCCACTGAGCAGCAGCGCCAATGTAACTCCCAAGCTACACGTGTGCGCAAACTGATCGCACCATCCAGCACGACTGCGGTTATGAGCAAAGTCAGACACGCCATGAATATAAACATGAGCCGAAGCAGCAGAGGAAAGGAAAGACAGATAGAAAAAAAGCCCTTAGACTTTTTCCGAGCTGAAAATCTAAAATACGGGGTGATTTTCCAGCATCCACAAGTGATCACACATTTATCAAGACTGAAGGGACATGACGGCGCAATATAAAACAGGCAGCTTTGCTCAAAAATCACAGCAATGAAAGGAGGGCTACGAAAGAGGAGAATGTCATGTATGTGTGGGATATGTGACAGGCATATTACCTTCATGGTTTACTTATGTAACATGAATAATGGAGATTGATATGACAGTAAAATAGTGCCCTGGGCCATTTATGAGGGGTTAGAGTAAGCAATGAGAGAAATGGGGAGGAAAAATGTAATTGTATTAAATGTTTTCAAAGCATAATTTTTAAGTGTGGCAGGTTTTAATCTTAAATATATACACTAGAAAAGTTCCATAGTGCACCTTTAACCCTCTTTCAAGACATGTAAATAAACTGCGGAATTTAGTTACTTCTAAAGAATTGGGTAAATACAAAGTACATTCACCCATACCGAAATCCCCCCAGCTGTGTTCAAAGCCTCTGATGTTTCACCTTTCCCTGCATGTTCCTGCTCCCTTCACAGAGCGACTATAAGCCCTGACCCCCCTCTGCTCCTCTGAGCCGAGTCCAACATAAAGCGTTAACATCTTCTCCGCGTTTCCTCTCCAGCGTTTGTGACTAAGGCTGCAGCTTAAATTTGCAAACGGCTTCTCAAACAGCACTTAGGCTAATTCCCGAAAGACGGGCTCTGCATTACTCTCCCACTTTCTTCTGCTAAGTCCTGCGCTCGTTCCCCTGTTCGCACTGTCATGGCCACTAAAATAAATCAAAGCTATAATAATTCATGAGCAGTAACCATGTGTGCGACAGGAAAGAGGGTTACAACTTTAAAGGTCTCTAAAGGATGTACAAATCTAGATAGGACATTGACATAGGTTACCAGTGCTGCTTGTAACATGTTGCTAGAGTTGGTACTGTATTTTTAATATTACTTTTGTTTCACAATAGGACAGATCTTTGAGGATCCAGAGAGCGATCCAACTCTATACTCAGTACATCAGAGGATTTGATGTGGACTTTCTACTATTGAATTTAATCATAATGTATAGACGTTTCAGTGGTTGTCATCTGGACACTGTTTTTGTAATCAAGATGCTTCGACTCCCTTCCAGAAGCCATTTTCAATTTGATGGAACTGGCTTGAAGCACTGGGCTTTATCCTAACCTGAGTTTACTAAGTCCAGCCCCAATGATCAGAAATAACAAATATGTACGAATGGCTTATTTATTAATTAATTTAACATTTATTGACTTACCTGATAACAATTATGTGACATTACATAAATAATGTATCATCACATTCATCACAAATAAAATCCTTCAAATTATGTGTTCACTTTGAAATGAATACGTGAAGTATGCTTTATCTTTTTCTGGTCAATAATTACTTTCTCTTTAACAAAACTCTAATCAAATATACTTAAATTAACAGGCTAACAAATTAAACAAAAATTTCCCATTAAGAGCCCAACAGCTTTTAGATCCAGCCTCTTACTACAGGCCTGGATTTTAAATTCCCACCTCCTCTGTGGCTCAGAGGAGAATGAGAGTTAATGAGGTTTCTTGTCAACAAAGACTTGTGCAGAGCTGTGGCTTGACCTCTGGGCACGGCGAGTCAGTCCACTTTGCTCACATCAGCGACACTGCATTTATCAAAGCACCGGGGACAAGAGCCGGATCAAGTTTATCAAAAAACATCAAATAGGTCACTCACAATATCAGATAGAGACCAAGTCTGCACCAAATCTGTCCTCTGGAGAGTTAGCTTTATGCAGGTCTAAAGGCCAGATGTGATATATGATTGTAGTAATAAAAGTGAAAAGACAAACAGTGCGTATTCCACAACAATACATGTTCAAGCAGCAATAGAACCCAACTAGGTCACTTTACTGTTGACAGTGCAAAAAGCTACAACTATCAAAGCGGCCTTCTCTGCGTGATGGTCTTTAAAAGGGGAAACAGGGCTTTTGGGATGGGCTTTCAACTTTCCCATCATGAAACGTTTATTCTACATACGAATAAATAATAAATGTGTTTATTTTTAAACAAAAAACCTACCGGCCAGTACTCCAGCCATGTAGAGCAGGCTTATCCGTAAAATGCCATGGACCATCTCCAGCGGGACGCCGATCATCAGCTGCAGTAAAGCATTGAAGCCCAGCTGCTCCAAGCTAAAAAAATAAATAAATGCAATGGACAAATGAAATGAACCAGTTTCTGTCTTAAGGATCCGATTAAAACTTAAGACGGTCATAGATATAATGTTTCTTTGGTTTACATGCTCTAGATCACTTAATCAAAAGTTAAAACACAAACACAGACACAGACCATAATCTGTAAACTGACCTCCTAAAGGTAGAGTAAATGATAAAACGTATACATTAACAGCAGTGACTTTTATAAATCTCTATATCATTGTTATAATGTTGGACTGTTAATAAGAATAGGAGATAACTGACAAACCATACCCAACGTGCATGAACATATAGCTGAAGAATCGCCACACTTGAGCGCGGTGGCCAGGATGGTACACCAGAGGGCTCTTCATGAAGTCTGGCTGGTAGGTCTGCAGCACCCATTTGTTTAACATGATGCCGTAGCACATGAACACAATAATCTGAAACACAGTAGAAATCATTATTGTCCTTCTACTGAAATCAAAAAATATGTTTTAAATAAAACGACTTCTCCCTTTTCTGTATTCAGCTGATTATGAAGCCATAAAAACCCCGTCACATCTGGTTCTACTCCATTAACTTCCCTTCATACAATAATGAATCATTCTGGTCTTGAATTAAAATGAATGCGAATCATTATTATAATTATCATAACCTTATTGTTACTGCAGACTGCAGCACCATTTGGGCATATTATGAGAGCACTAGGCTGTTTTGTTTCCCTTTTCAGCTGTGATGATTTTAGGACCAATCAAGTTTTGCTTAAAAGTGGATTGCGGTTTAATCTGAAGCCATTCACATGGGCATGTGCCTTAGAGTTATTTGACCTTCTTTCTTGTACAAACCTGTTAAAAAAGAGAAAAAACTTAAAACAGAATGCAGTGGTTTTCCAGTTACATAAAACTATAACAGTATGACTGATGTTTGTGACCATTTTGCTGAAAATACATTTACTGGAAATGCATAGGACTTGGTGCTTGTGTCAATGCTTTTTTAAAAAATGAAATGAGGATTTAAAACACAAAAAATGTCTGTGGTCGTCACAGTGCTGAAAAACATACTTGCACTATGGTGACCACGGCAATGAAGACGGGTGGGGGACACAGGCGGTTCTGGTGGAAGTACCAGCGGCGGTCAGTTTCACAGGGCAGGATCTCGTAGGCCACATATCGGACAAAACGCTTGTACAGGCCCAGCCCCGTCTCGTCAAGCAGGATCTCCCTCTGCAGTGTGCGCCGCCCATTGGCGATGGCTCGTCGGAAACTACTCGAGCGCTTACTGCTCATCTATGAAACAGGAGAAAGTTATTGTAGTATAATTAGAAGATGTGTTTGTGAAACACACAACTTTTCACTTTGAAAGCATGTCAGGTCATAAAGAGAGAAGCGTTATAAGTATATACTGCATTGGATAGCAGATCATTTGAAAATGGGCTGAATCCAAAGAGAATGAGAATTTATTTTTTTTTGTTGCTTTTGTGCATGCCTGACAAAGGTAGGGACCTGGTGAGACATGGAATGGTGTTCTGGGTATCCCCTGACAGTGCTATAATGACGAAGACATATTTCCCGAAGGTGGTCTATTATTGAAAATAGGTCAGGAGAGTGTGGGGGCAAGTGCCAGTCAATGGGACCAATGTTGATCCTGCAGGAACTCCCCGCATACTTGCACCACAAGGTATAGTGCATTAAAAGGAACCTCCAAACCTACTGCACCAGACCATTTCGCCAAACTAAAGGATAAATTGTTAAAGGGTCCCTGCTTGAAGCCTGAAGAAGTCTGTGGATATGGATATGTCTCTCGACATCAATGGCCCAATATTTGAAAAACAACTAGTAGTAGTAGTAAGTTCAATGTGAAAAGACACATGACAGATGAAAATTTGGTCCTCAAGACCCAGTGATTGTGTATAATTTGATTCAATGTGCCCAATGAACCAAACCAGTGGTATCAGCTGCTCATAGCAGCCTGCCAAGCAGTAGCTGTTTGTTTGGCAAAGCAAAGTCCAAGTAGCACAAACTCTAAATGCTTTCTGTATGTGTTTCACAAATTGCATCTTCTCACTGGGAGGTGGTTTTAATTTTGTTTGATTACACGACATGGCACATTTTAAGATTCAGAAGTTTTTTGAAGTAGATGCAATATATCAGGGTTTTAACCCATGGGGAAGTCATCAGCGTGACTAATGATCAGAGATAGAGGAGTCAGAGCTCACAGAGCCCTGACCACAAGAGTGACATGACATTTATATAAGAGTTACTTTCATCATGGAATCACAGGGGACTGGGTGGTACACACTTATATACTGTTCCTCCACAACAGACAATGACAATAGACATTGTGCACTTATTTCATTGTCATCTTTCATAAAACATTTCCACCGATGGCTTTTGTCTACACCTACTTCCTTTATTTGGATGAATAACACCAAAACACTGCCTTAAACAAACATTTTCAACCTTAGTTTTATGCAGTGGCTGCAATGCAAAGCTGATAAAGAAATGCTGTTTGATTATTAAAATAAATAAATAAATATAAAAATGTTTATCTTTTTACATTATCTCTAGAGCAAAGTTTACACTATTGTAGGAGTTAACCTCATGGCAGCAAATCAATTTTTAATGCCAAACTGTGTGTAAACAAGTCACTTTCTGGTCAAAGATGTGAATATTTATGACAAATATAAAACTTTTATAACATGGTGCTTTTTCATCTCAGCTGAAGACTAGTGGGACTTTTACCAAAGGCCTATGAACTGACATACACGGTAAAAAAGCAGGAGTTCCATGCTCAGTAGCTCTGAGTGTTATCAGTGAGTCCAGGTTTGCCTCATGAGCAGTTGGCAGGCCAATCAAAATTTTCGACAA
>KN476373.1:0-24329 GCA_000787095.1 Periophthalmodon schlosseri
GATTTATAAGTATTGGTAATATTATTTTGTTATTTTTAAATCTCTGTTGTTTAATATTGTTTTAAATAATTAAATGGCTGGAAAACACCCTTTAAACCTATTTGAGGAAATGAGCTTATATTTTATATTCAGGCCTTATCTGTTGTTATGAATTCTACACAAGTTATAGGCTACAGTTATTTTTGGTGGTCTTCTGAATTAAAATAGGAGCATATAGTCACCACAACACTCACACTAAAACAAATGGCACCTCCACTCACTGCTTTATAGTCTAACCATCCATAAGCCTATCCCAGGCACAACTCTTTATTTGTGAAACAAATTATGCAAACAACTTTACCTAAACTGCTAGGTTTGGCTTGCATTTTGTTTACTTACAAAGTGCCAGTAAGCATTAATAAGCATTTTATTATCATCTACAAACTCCAGTATAACTTACTCTTGAGCTGGGACAGTTTCTGCATCTTTCTCTGACAAGTTATCTACCGCTGCCTTTGATAAGGGCCCAGAAGCGGAGCACTGGGAATGACGGAATGGATTAGGGCAGGCAAAATATGAGGGGAAAATCCGGAGTGGATTTCTATGAATATAGTAAGCATTGTTTCCATAGGGTGGGTACGTTGCAGACCCTGAGTGTTTCCACTGCAAAAAACGATCCATACTGTCCCCTTTTAGGGGTCCTAAGTGGACCGCTGGAGGTACAACCTTCCAAAGGGGTCTGGAACACTTTGGACCTCCAGCTGAGTTGCGTTCCATGCTCTTGGTACGACTCCGGGTCCAGGGGCAGGGCTGGCTCTGCTACGTTAACAACTGACGTCACCTCAACATAACTAATATTAATTTAATAAATAAAATCTAAATCATACCTGAATTATACTCTCATAAGGCTGTTCTCAGCGAATCATAAAAAGGCATTTAGTATTCCAAGTTTGTGGCACTGTAAGACGAGGCTAAAGCTAGCGTAAACACTAAACCAATTCCGGTTTCAAGGTGGCCCCAAGTGAACCGTGCCAGTGAAAATGAGGCTGTAGTTTCTTATGGAGTAGTGGAACAGATTTGGTAAAGATGCGCATTTTGATGATAGGTGATTAGTGCTGCATAATTTTATTGACAGGGCAGGGGGCGCTGTTGGCAGGACAGGGCGCACTACCAATATAATGGTAGTGGAAACACTGCATGCAAACAAGCCCCAACTCTACATTAATCCTCATGTTTAGTCCTTGTGTATCTAATGAGTAGACTATAACCCAGTGCTTCAGATGTTGCCTTCCCAATACCCCTTTATTCATGGCTCTGCTGCACTGAGGTGAACAGCAGCTGTTGGTTCTGATTGTCTCCCCTACATGTGGACTGGTCTGGTCACTACTGAATGGAGATACCTTTGCCACAGCTTAGTCTGTATCTCTCTCCTTAAACTGAGCCCACTACAGCAAGACCCAGCATTGTGGGTGCAAGTTGAATTTAACAAAATATCTTCTGTGATTCCCAGAACTGTCCAAAAAATCCTAAAAGATCATAATTAAATCTATATTTTGTGACTACTCGACTTCTCATTTTGGGCTCTTTGCCTGTACTCACTGTAAGCAGCAGTTGGTGAATATGGCATTGTTTTTTTTGCTCAATTGAATGTTTGCAAATATCTTGGACTTTATGACGGATTAATCATGTGAAATTATTGGTGTACTGCTGTTTGTAATTTGCAGTTAATGTTTTTGTTTTAAACTTCTGAACCTTTGAAGAGGATCAGCACTAGTAATGTTACACTCAGCTCTTGTTGATAGCTGCGTTGTGCTTCCTGTTGGATTATTGCAATCCCTCAATCCTTTGTTTCCCGCTGGGAAAGCCCACAGGTTCTACTCAACACACAGATAAAAGTGTATGTAACAGCATAGTTACACTGGGGATGTAGGAGAGGTCTGGCCTTAATCCTGTCCCACCACCCACCTGCTCCTCTCCAGTCGGCTGTAGTCTGCGCCCTCCATTTCTAAAGCAGAGCTGTTGTCAGGCTGTTGCAGCTACACAAATGAGAACTCGCATGTGATAAAATCAACACATTTGTGTATGCATTTGTAGATTTGGAGGGACATTTTGATGCGTTGGTGTGAATGCTGCGTTTTCTGAGTAGTGCTAAAACTGACAGTTGGCTGCCTGTGGCCGACTGCTGGCCCCTGTCTCCGTCTGATAACTTAAAACCAGGTTGATGGAACAAATGTGGGTTTAACTGGGGGGGTGTCAGCCGTGCAGCCAAACACTGGGCCTCTGTTAAACAGCCTCCAATGTCCCACCTCCTAAATCCTGATAAACCCTGTCCTCAGGAGGGACGGGTCAGCTTCGAGCACTTTGGCTGGGTTCTCTGCTCCAGATATGGAAATGTTGTGCTTTCTCAGGCTTGCACTCAACAAAAATGCAGATATAAGTCTCAGTTTCATAATCTACATGAACAGACCCCTTTCTCTCTATGCATTCCATTTTTTTTTCATGTTAAATGCTGCCATTTTCTTTATTCGGTTGCTGTAATGATCATTTTTCTAGTCAAATGCGAAAGTATGTGGTGACATTTTTGCTCTGCCAACACTGAAATGAGAAATGTTATTTGAGGTGTTTTTAATTATCATTTGGCAAAAGGTCAAAAATGTGTTTTGGGAATTAATCCTAGTTTTTCCATTTTTTTTTTTTTCTTCAGGGGTCTCTGGAGTCTGCAGCAGGTGTTTTTTTCCGGTTGGATTTTAACCCACTGATAGCCCCAACATCATGGAATCGGTAAGTTCTTATAAAAGCATTTTCAGTTTTGCTGCTGGTAAACTGAAACATGGTTTGTTTATACTAGTTGTATTTGTGTTGGTATAATGCAACATTGCTTCACATGATGTTAAAGTACTTTTTGTAGTGTGACGACTGGTGATGAAGATTAATACGTGGATGTTACTACTGTTGTTTTGGACATGGTGGTATAGTGTGCGTTTTCCATTCTGATTAAAGTTGTTAGATTTAAACTAAACATCCATTGGAAAAATGTTATTGAAGACTTGCTCTTGAAGACTGTTACATACTGCTAATGCATAAATAAATCTAGTCTATTCTTCAATACTTGAGATAATATTACATACACAACATGTATTTTGTGCTAGCTACCATCTTGTTGTCAAATTGGCATGTCAAATTAACATGTTTTAGTAATCTACAATAATAAATGATCTAATAAAATGGCTTTTGTGAGATGCCAGCTTGTCTCTGCCTGTGTTCATATAGTTTCATTGGCTTGGGCAGGAGGCTGTGTAGATGCTACTTGTAGAAACAGGCAGGTTGTGAGCGCTGCATTGAGCTGGATCCTGTGGAATGCATTTGTTTCAAACGGTGCTTGGATCAGGCCTAACCTCTGTCTCCTGCCCTTGTGTGGAGGCCTGTGTGTGGTTGTCTGATAGACAGAGTAAAGTAGGTCACAGCCTCAGCACTGCAGCTAGCATGTGTCCAACAAAGTGCCCCACTAGCCATTCTGTTGGACTGCTGCATGTAGAGACATATCATTTCTGCTGCTGCTTGGGTATGGACTTAAAGCAAGGAATTCAAAGTGTAAAATGTAGTGCTTATTACAATATTATAATTTTTTTCCAAAGATTGTATGTTGGGCAATCTTTTAGCAAGGTAACTTAATCGTTGGGTAGTGGTTGAGGATTGGGTTAAATTTCAATTGTTTACAAAAAAAATTAAACTTTTGGTTTGGTTAACTAATAACTCTTATTCTTTTTGGACTGGTAGGAATGAGTTTGAGCATATTTACCTCTGGTCTTATTGTTTGCTCCTCTTTTTCGCCTGGAGCTGTGATGTGCTTTCCAAGACCAAGGAAATGGATCACAGACCTGTTGTGGTGGCAGTGGCAGCAGTGCAGAAGGTGTGCTGTCCAGACAGTGCCAGCCTCCCTCTGCTCATGTGATGCCAGTCATATGGCTTTTCAGGCAGCAGCTCAGTAAATCACAATCAGACTTTTATTTTTAACAGCTTAAATCCTCCACCTGGCCGCCGCGTTGCTCGGCACATTTCAGAGGTGGTGTTTTCTTATGCAACTGTGGATTTTGGGTGAAGTCACAAATGGCTCTATTCTCCTCATCTGACCTGGCTTTGAGATAAAGCAGAATATTTGTGCTTTAAATGTTTAATTACCAACATTTCAAATGTGCAATCAGAAAAGCAGAGAGCTGCATAACTGTTGTCAACTTTAAAAAGCATTACTGCTAGCTGCCGCCGCTATGGTGCAGGGCACTTATGTCAGTGTAGTTATTTATTATACAAGTGTTGTGTGAGTGAGAGGTCAATGGCACAGATTGGTGGCTTTGCTTTCCTCACTCAATTCCAGGGCAGCTGTTCACTTTTCACTCTTTGTAATATGGACAAAAATTCCCAAACATTCCCTGGGAACATTTTATTTTGTTGCAATGGTTGCTCGGTACTTTGACTCTTTCTCATTTAAAAAAATAAAATAAAATTGTAGATTCTGTAATAGCCATACAACCATTATTTGTTTAAAGTCTACTCTACTGTGCAGAATGCCTTGTCAGAGTGATGTTGTTATTTAGACTTTATATTTCAGGCCTGCACCTGACAGGACTTGTGCTGAGGCAGATGAAAGACTGTAGTAGTAGTATCCCAGTGTTACTCAGTTGTTGTGTACATCTCCTCTCCAGCTCTCCTTCCTTTACTGTGTGCCTCTACTTCACATTACATAACTAACCCACGCTGGTGTGGCCCAGCCCAGCCCGGGTGCAGACCCCACTAAAGGGGCTTTGTTTTCCTGGCCTTCCTTCTTCCTCAGCCCTCCTCGAGCCGGCTGCACACTTGCGCTGTATAGAAGGTGTCTGTGTGCGGGGAACAGGCACGCTACTGTGGAGCTAACGCAGAGAAACACGCTAATAGCATTCTGAATGAGCGTGAGCGCACATCTGAGCCACTGGAATCTGAGGCCTTTCTGAGGTCGTCTGCTTTCACGGAAGAGGAGCAGTACGGTGGACTTTACAGCATTTCAGCGGGTCCAAAGCAGTTTCACAAAAGGTCAAAGGTCATCTGAGGAGGAAAATAGTGTATATCATGTGTGAAATAGCTGTGGGCTTATGAAGATCTGTTTTCAGGAAGGGTCACGTTGTAGGAATGGAGAATTCTGTTATATCTTCCATTCATTACCCTGCTTGAAGTTTAGCACACTGTGTGCTGTAGCTTTGATGTTATGTGAAGCATTACAATGTATCCAACACTTTTCATTGGAAAGTAAAAATGACTGATTCATATAGATAGCATAGCATATTGATAGGAATCATAATTTCTGTATTATACTGAAATGCATTGTTAGTCATTACTTGCCTTTATGGCTACAGTACCACCTAATAACAGACCTGATCAGTTTGTGTAGGCTTTCCCTGTACTGTGAGCCTGCTGTAGTGGGTATCGGATGCAGTGGGAGAGGCTATACTGTGTGTGGAATACTCTGGTTAGCTCAGGAGTCGTAGGCGCAGAGTGAAAAGGATAAACAGCAGCGCTTTACAGTGCAGCTCTGAGTCACACACTTTTCCCTTCGGACACATTTACTGCCAAGGACGTGCCCTTTATATTACAGCCAAAATAATATGTATGCAGCCCACATCCTCTTCCTATGTTGGATATGCCATTGTATCGCTCAACTGCTTTGGACGATGTGATTGAGTTTAAAAGCTCTAAAAATAAACAGTGTATCTAATGTGCATGCTGGTAGGGTTTCATTGCGTTGTTGTTTTGTGCTCGCTGGGAGGTCATGGAGCTCTGTTATCCAGCAGCTTAAGTACATGTTAACACACGCACACACAGGAGCTCTACCTGATGCTTAGAATCATTTAAACTCACTGCGGCTTCATATTGTTGGTGGTCTTTGTCATATTAACTCTTCTTGGTGCTGTCAGCTACACCCAAACCTGTAAGAGAGACCGTTGTAGTGCCGCATTGCTTCTTTGACTTTTGAATTGACATCAGAGACTCTCTTAAATTCAGTACAAAATGAGTTGTTTTCACGTGACCTCGCCACATGCTAAAATCCCTTGTTTAAAATTGAGCTTGACGTTACGTTGATTTTCTGTGGTGGAATTTGCTATTTAACTTTCATATTGCTGATTTGTTGACCTGGTTTATGGCTGACCTCTTTAATTACTGAGCATATCATGAAACAAACTGGAACAAAGTTCAGTGTCTTCTCAGCATAGCCTAAATAAACAAAAGGGAAATACTTTTTTTAATTCAGAAAGTGGTGCCATTATTTAACACAAGAGATGTGATTGCTGTGCAGTTGAAAGAACTTAGAACTTAAAGCCATTAATATGCCATGTTTATAGAGCCAATTCAACTTGTGGATTTTCTGTTTGGATATTTCTTGTAAAAAGTGAATCTCCCACAGTTATATTGTTTTTTGGCACCTGTCGCCATATTGGTTCTAGTAGTTTTTGTAAACAAATATAAACTCCAAAGGAAACATGCATTAACTGCCCACATATCAGTATTAAATCAATTAATAGAAGATTTTAATAAGAAAATCTTGATAACTGTATCTTTCTGTTACACTGTGAAAAGCCTTAGAAAGTTTGAGAACCAATATGGTACCGACTGCCCCGATATCCATGCAATCTTTAACTGCTGCATGATGTTAGTTGGCAAAACTCAATAGGCCTCTGCCCTCTATCCCAAAGCATAACTTCAAATTGTAGGACTTGAATGCAGCCTATGCTAGGGTTGTAAAGAATTGTTACTTTTGGTACTACTGAAATTAGCAGACACCCTAATTAAATTGTTGTGTACCCCTGAAAACATTGACGTTATCCTGGCTGTTTACCACAACAGAAACATTATCTGTAATCAGCACCAGAGGCCGGTTTTTATTTTTATTTTTAAAAATCTTCCAAAACTTTGAGTATGCAGCCTTGTGTCTATATTATCTTCCATTAGCCTATGTTGGCTTACACTAGCGTCATGTTTGAAAAGTACCCATGTTTAAGGATCTCCAGTTACTTTTGGAAACTCTGCTTGGTTTGGTTTTATTGCCTTATCGTGTGGAAAGCTAGACTCTTTTGGAGGAAGACAGCCCAAGCAGGAGCTATTAAAGGTCTGAATGAGCACAGAGTGCGGTTAAGATCCTGACTCTACCCTTTCCAGCCATAATGGTTGTGATAGTGGCCTCTGTCCCCATCTCTGTATGTCAGAGGGGCATCTGGTTTCAGAAAAGGCAGCCCTTAGTGGATGTGGGGCTGTTGTATCTCAGTTATTTACTGAAATCTGTATCGGGCTGCAACTATTATTTTCTTATTGATTAATCTTACAATTGTATTTATTTTTTTTCGATTAGTCGACTAATCCCCTGTACATTCCAAAGGGTCACACGCCTGTCCGCGGTGGACTACGGAGAGCAGATAGTGCAGACAGCGTGGCACATGCAGCATTGTAAAGTCTGCCTTACTTTTCAACACGAGGAGTCCTTTCTCGTTTCACTCTCTATTCAGCCACACGGTTAACATTACCTCTCCTGATCTGAAAACTCTGACAATGGTCATCTGTGTGTCTCGCACCTGCACTGCTGTGCTCTGTGTGGAAATACTGCATAGATGTTCAGAGTCTATACCTGATAAACATCTGCCACATTAAAGATTCGTCTCTAAAGGTGACACATGGACCCATTCTACACTCTACACTCTACATGTGGCGACGGCTTTTCCAAGTTGATATTGTCTATTACATCGATGAATCATTGCAGCTCTAAATCTGAAAATCGTCTCTGTCAGCTTGGTGGTGATGGGGCTGCACAATATAGTTTATTGCGATATGGTATACCAGCATTTGTTACAAAAAATACATACATTGCAACAACAACCTTGTATCTATTTGACAGAGATCAACCATGACCTTCTTAGTTTTCTCCTCATGTCATCGCATTTATTATGGTTTCAGTCCTTTTAAAGAGGCTAATCTTTGTCACTCATTGTTGGAACTTATGCAGAAGCTGAGCCTTGTTTAAAAAATTCCAACGTGAGTTTTGAGGAGTGGGTTAAGCCTGAATTCAGAGGTTTATGGTGAACTATCGTGCAGAGGCATGGGTTTTCTTTTTCTGGGTGACTTTTCAGGAACAGGTCCCAGGTTTTTAGCCCTAATTTAGTCTTGGATCAACTGTGGTTTATTGGTTTAAACAGACTAACATGATTCATGCCATGTCCTAGCATGTTGTCCATAGTGCAGCCTTTGCTTATGTGTGTAATGTTGTGTAGCTCTACACACTTGTATGGAGGCTACACACAGAGCCATGTGGTGGAGGAGCTGTCGCGGTGCTCCTCCCCTGTCCCACAGCAGTGACCTTGGTTTCAAGTAGCTGTGCTTGGTCAGAAAGGCAACACCTCTCCCGGGATGGGCCGACCTTGTTGTCTGACACACTGTAAGTCTCTCACACTCACCTCAACAGTTTGCTGCTGTTGTTTTTGTCGTGGCAGTCGTGTTCTGCACAGACACTTCTCGTTGTGTGTGTGATTTCTAAAGAGTGGCTTGTGCAGGTTTGGACGTCTCCCCAAACAGGTGTCTCATCATCTGAGCTACTGTCTTTATGAGACTGTGTAGCAGACTGGAGCTCTCCTTTGATTAGCAGCAGCTGCCCGTCCCTCTCTTCTGGATTGGTCTGGGCTTGTTATCCTTTTCATACAAATTGAAATGTTTTAGTTTATGTTTCTGGGTGTATGTCTTTTTGTTGAAATGCATACTCAAACAGCACAGTGATGTAAATCTTTGGCTGCTATTGAATCAAATTCTCAAATTGAATAATCTTCTCCTGGTGTCCTATTAGTTTTACAACTCCACTAACCCTGTAGGTCTAAACTTTACTAACTTATGTCCTGAATGCTTATGATTCTTTTATTAGTTAAGCAATTATGTTCAGGCTTCTCTCAAATGTTAATACCCCTTGAAAGGTTTAAAAATCACTTGTTTTTCCCCTCCAAGATCTCTTATCTTGTGTTGATGGAAGAATTAAGGTGATATTTTTACAACTCAGTGTGTGGAGCGTGATATTATTTCACAGTATAATACAGCCCTAATGCGTTTATTTTGAATAGTCTATTGGCTGTGACCGTGTGATGACCCACAGTATAAACATGGGCCACGTCAGAGGAATGAGGTGCATAAAGTCACTAGTTGTGATTGGAGAGTGTGTAGCCCAGTAGCATGTTTGTGTTTTCTGCAGCAGGACAGACCAGGAAGCAGATGGAGCAGTGTGAACTTAACCCTTCCCACACCACGACATCAGCCTCAGAGAGGAAGCTGTGTGTTACTGCACAAAATACACACGTCAACCACCAATTTCTTAGATCATTTACAGAATACAGAGGATATGTTGTACTTGAATATGTTTTGGTAAGTGTCTTTGAAAGTCTTTAGTTAAAATTCAGCGTGCTCGCCGTTTCCTGCCTCTACTCACTGCCCCTCCCCCACTTCCACTCTGCAGTCTGCTGTCTCAGCCAAACCAGCACTTTGCTAGTTTGTCCTGGGAATGTCTTGCCTTTTTTGAGACGTACAACCACCACGCCTCGTGAGATGTGCTGCTGGCTGCCCGCCAACTCTTTCAGCCTCTCTCTCTCCTCTCTGTCTGTACTCGGGCTTCACCTGCCACATAAGCTTTCTGCTAGATTAGTGTACAGTCAAACGTCATTGTTTACTGCACTGTTTAATTGCTTTTCCTTTTGTATTACCCTCTCTCTGATTTGCCTGAGTACCAATCCCTTGTCTCTGAACATGGACACATACAATTGTTGTGCCAAATTGAATGATTGGTTTGTTCAATGCTTTTGTCAGGTGAAATTCACTCATTTGACTATGATGGGTATTAATATAAAGATGTCTCTAATGACACATTTTCAACCGCATTTCTTGTTGTCTGTGCTGTGAAAAAAATCTTATTCTATTGACTTTTGAGTGATACTTGGATCTCATTCAACAAGACATTCACAGGTATGGTTTAGCTAGCACATTTCTGATGGTTTAATATGGTCTGAATATCCTCATTGGAAATATACCAAAAACTATTGTTATGGTTGATCTGTTGGTATAGTTTTGGTGAGGGACTAATTAAAACTACGTCCAAAGCCCAGAAAATAGCAAAAATCAAGTAGTAAACAAGAATGTATATGCCAGTGAGTGGTATCGATGAGCTCTAATTTTGAGCAAAGACCCCGAGAAAAAAATGCCACCTCAGACTGATTTTCATGGGGCCAATGGGAGCCCGACCCGGTAAAAAGTCAATGTAAAAATCTAAAACTCAGCACAAAAAATTGAATGTCAGGACATGCAAAAACATCTCCTCGCAGAGTTTTCACTACAAACACTTTGGGTAAAAGACACTAAACCCATGTGCAATCCATGTGAGTGCAATTATCAATTACATGTTGAATATGACTGGGTGTGGTCATGGTGAATTTTCAACAAAATTGCAAGTTTTAGAATATGTCAAATGTATATAAAGCCAATGAAGCAAGTGTGCAGATCTATGAGCTGAATACAATGATATGCAAATTAACGTGCCATCTAACAAAATGGTTCTCTAGCGCCCTCTTAAAATTGTATTTAAAATAATCATACAAGACAATACGGGGCGGGTGCGATGCAGTCCCGATGCAGAGACGGTCGCAATTTATGTGGTTGCAAGGGGTGGCGAAGGCCTTTAGCGCCACATGCAGCTGGGGAAACTGCATTATTTTTGGACACAAAAAAGGGTTAGTTTCCCGAACATGACCTGTGTGTGCCGTGTGTGTGTCACCTTGTTTTGCAGATTCTTTAGGATGAGTTGGCATTGTGTGTGGTATTTCCGTATAGTGTTTTTGTTGACATCTTGGAAAATGGACCGTGCGCACCTTAAATCAACTATTTGACAAGGTTTTTGGATCCTCACAATAATTTCAATGAAATTGTTTAAGAAATGTGCCAAAACTTGCCAGTGTACATATTTGTTATGGTTTAAAAACAACAGTCTGTAGAATCAAACACTTATATTACTAATTTTGCAGCCTTTTATTTTTCTTTTCTTGTTTACAATACTTTACATACCTTAAATATAACAATTTTGATATTATCTTGTATACAATATCTGTGTAATCCCTCAGTCGTCCGGGTCTGATCCATAGTAGTATACAATATATCGCCCACCTCTACTAACAAGCCTTAAACATCCTTTCTGTGAATATGGTCAAGAACTACACTCAATATTTAGTCTTCTCCAAAGTTTTTCATAATTTGGCTTCCATTTGGTCTGTTACTGCAGCTCCGTAGTCATGTTCTATTGAGAGAAATCCTGCAAATGTTTGACTTAAGCTTAGAGCAGTGAAGGCATTTATTTCTTGTTGGTAACAATAGCTTTAGATGCCTCTCCCCCCACAACAACTACCTCTTAAACCACTCTGAGCCTGACCAATCCCAGCTGACCCTCCTACCCCTCCCCCCACCACAACAGCACTGACTCTGAATGAACAGACATCTGTGACCCTTGCTTGGGTCTTGAGCGCAGCTGTATTGTTGGAGGGATGTAGATAATCAGAACAGGAGTAAAGTGGAGCAACCTCGGTTGACTCAAATAAAGCCTGGTTTGGTGTGACCTTTGAGCGACTTGTGTTTTGGGTGAGTGTCCCGCCTGTGGTGTGTGGGAGTGGTCTGGATGAGGATGGGGGTGGGGCTCCACTGACCTTTGCCCCTGTTCGTGTAGTTTCTGCTTCACCTCTGTTTTCACTCATTCATGGCTGGACTAGTCATGTCAATTTCTCATAATACTGAGATCATGAGATCTGTTTGTTGTTGGGGTTTCTTGTGTGTCTATGAAGTATTTTCTGTGTTTCTGTGGCCTGTGAGGTTTATCTATGGAAAATGTGAAGATGCTTTCATTTCAATATTTACAATTTAACACTTCTGCTTGTTAACAGTGGGTTTTGATGTCTCCAATGAATTTGATTATTGTAAGTAATAGGTCCCATTCAAACTTTTTTACATTTTTAACACCTTTAGCTCGGTCAGTATGGACATTCCATACCTCATTTATCTCATACAGGCCAGAACTTATGCTGCAGAGTTTATTTTACATCGTATGTGTTTTATTTATTTTCTTATTTTTTATTTATTTTTGGCATGCAAAATATGGCACTAGCATTGTTAGCATCTTTATCAAAAGCTAATGAAGGCTGCCTGGGTCATAGTTCAGGGGTTGCACATGCACAGCAATAGAATCTGTCTCTAGAACATAATTTATGTTTGGGGATATGTGTTTATTTTTTGTTACATGACACGCAGTGTCACGCGTTACAACGCACTGTTCCTCATTGTTTAATCTGCTTATACCACGGTCCCACAAGCTGAACATAGTTCACTTTTAAATCTGATTTTGGTTGTCCATGGGTGTTCAAAGCATTAGTTATGTCTGTTTTAGTTAAAGCTAGTCCCTCCTAACACAAGTTCATTTGTTTACCCGCTACTATGGTGATTCTCACAGCGTAGTGATATAGAACAGTGATTAAGTGTTGCCAGACTACCTGCGCGGTTATACAAAAATGATGCACAGCCGTTAGCATTAGAATTCTCTCTGACCATGGTATAGTACTCAATATCAGACTTCCAGCTCCATTTTCTAAAGTTCACTAATGTTTGGATTTGTGGTGCTTCAAGAAATAAAAGTCAAATTATTGTAAAAGTGTTGTCAAACAGTTTTGGCCGGCTATATTTTTGGTGCATTATTGTCCAGCATAATGTTAGATTTAAGAAATGTTTATTATGTAATTGTCAGCATGTATGCTAACTGCTAACGTTAGCAGCGAAAAACAAATATAAGATAAAGATGAACTGTGCTACACGTGATGTTTTCTAACGAGGCTCTGGTGTTACTCATGTGTAGTCGAGTGGTTATCAGTCATCAAAACCTGTTTTTTCATAGTTTGTGATGTCTGGAGGCTAACGCTAATTCCCCCATTGAAAATGCATTGTATTAACATATAGAATGGTACCAGCCTTTAGAATGCAGCTGTTTTCTTTACAAATACTGGAAGGGTCTGTAGCAATTGGTATTTTAAAATGTTTAAGTTCATGTTTGCATTTATTCATTTTAATAATTGATTGTGTAGTTTAAAGGTTTTGTTGGAGGGTTGTGGATTTTGACAATCTGTTGTTTCAGGTATGAGTAGTGACACATGCTGCTCCTAATTGCTGATCAGGTTTTTGTAGTGTTGGCAGGTTATGTTTGAGTGAACTCTTTGAGAGTCTATAAGAGCATGGAGCATGTGTGAAAAGTGCCCTGTTTTAGAACTTCAATTTCAGATACATCTGTTCCAAAGATCCTATCAGTGTTTGACATAGTTGTGTGGGAAAGTGGGCCTTTTGCAGATCCTACCTGTGTTGGCTTGAATTTCAAATGGTTTATTTGTTCTGTACTATTTCTTATCTAATCAAATGGACTAAAGCTATTTAACTGGCCTTCTGTATACTGGACCCACAACAAACACTATGTTTACACGCACAGCACTCGGATTTTCTGAGCAGAGAAATGTCCAGACCATTTGTCCCATACATGAAGCTCCAAAATGTGAAAGGTGAAGCACATACACATGGCTAATTTGCTTACAGAATACACATTCTAGTGTTACTGTGTACGTGGCCCTGCTCTTGTGTCACCCTGTATGTAATTACCTTTTGTGTAAAACTGTGTTGCTACCTTATGCCATAAATGGGCGCAACACGATCATAGTATTTATCTGGAAAAGGTCAGTGGGGACTCCATACAGTGAATGTGTAGCGTAATAGTCTATGAACGGCTTTGTACTCTGCCCAAACACAGCACTAAGCTCTATGTCTATGAGCTCAAATCTTGAATGTGATGGAATTATGATTTTAGCTTCCGTCTGGTCCACTTGGGCCATATTAATGTGTTTGCGCTCAGTGTTACCTTTTCCATGTCCAGAAGGGAGAGTGAGTCACCGCAAGCCGCCCTCACATCCACACTGTATAAGTGTGTGTGTGTGTGTGTGTGTGTGTGTGTGTGTGTGTGTGTGTGTAATGGAGAGAGAGTGTGTGACGGGGAGAGTGAGAGAGTGAGTGTGTGTGTGTGTGTGTGTGCTGTAAAGGGCTTGTTTGTGCGCCAGTGATGTGTTTAGATAAGACATCAGAGGTGTGGAGACTGTCTATTTTCTGTCCTCCACCTCTATCTGCTGCCCCCAGGCTAAAACTGAAAACACCCATTCAACTTTCAGGCATGGACCACCTATTTGTTTATTAGTGTTTATAAATGATAGTGTTTAACTAATTTCACCAACTTGATTAATATACAATTAATTAATTTACAAAAATGAAAGATTGGTTTGTCTATAGGTACAAAAATTATCTGATACATTTAATTTTACTTTTCATTCTTGTTTATCAAAAAAATCTAATTTGACAAATTCTGTAATCAAGCTTTCTACTTGTTCAGAATATGAGTTTCATATTAAGGCTGTACTCAAAATATTGATGCGGCAATAAATCCTGCTGGACTTAAACGCATCATTCCGAGGTACTTCCATACTTCTGTTTTTCTCAGTTTTACGTGTGTGGATGCCTCGCACTCTCAAACAGTTGCTGGAAACATCATTCTTTCAATTATGACTGAAATTGTCTCTTTTTGAGCAGTTAATTGAGCAGTTCTCTTGCTATAAAATATACACATAGCATTGTAATTTAACAGTTGCTAGTGAAAACATTTACATTTAGTCATTTACTGTCTATATATTGAAGTGAGTTTGTTTACAGCCTACTATAAATGGCAGGGAGATACTAGCATAAAGTATTAGCATAAGATATTAGCAGCAGCATTATCCATATATCCACAAATAGCTCATCATTATTTTGGTTGTTTGGGGCTTAAGCTGGGTGTGCAATGAATGATGTCTTAAAATATTGTTGCATGTCAGTCACACTGCATGGTGTGGGAAGTCTAAAAATGTAAGCCACTGCACACTGCTGGTTAAGTGTTTGAAACATGGCAATGAGCAGAGCTGGCTCTGCTTGCTAACATTGGATATAACATTTAGCCCTGTTTGTGGAGCGCACTGCCCTGCTGGAGCACTTGTGTTTACTATAACACATTGCTGATATCTCACACAGCTCATAATTGTTCATTAGATTGTTCCATGTTTGGTATTTGTCCTACAGAGTGTGATTTTCTCCATAATCGAGTCATGCCAGAAACGTGACCCATATGCCACCTGCGGTCATATTGGATCCAGTCGCTAATGTAAATAAATGTAAACTCCAAAGGAAATATGCATCAACTGCTCAAATATCAGAACCATCCCAATCTTTACCGTGAGCTGTGGTTCTGATATTTATACAACAGCAAATTACACTGTGGAAAAGTACAGCTGCATTTTAAAGTCCACATTTGACTTTGTTGCAGCGAGTTATGCATAAAATGCTAATCAATGATTGCATACAATACATGCATTAAAGTGGCTGTACCTGTAAATTAGCAAAATTTGTTTTACCCCAATACAGATATACTGTATATATTATTGTATTATTGTAAATCTGCAAACTACAAAAGTAGTTGTGTTTTTCAGACAGTAAAAATCATGTACAGCACCTTTTAATTTATGAGTGCATCCAGCTTCATTGTTAACAATCTGAGCTATGTCAGTGCAGTCAGCACTGGAGAGCTATGCTTTTGTATTTTAAGCTTTGGGCAGTCCCGGGATGCTGGCACCCAAGTTTGTTAGCGTTATCAGTAATAGAAGAGCTGCATTGTGGCTGGTAGTCAAAGTCATAGCGATAACTCCAGTCTCTAACATGTTACCGACTAGTTAAAGATAAAATACCTGCTTATGTAATCTGTCCATTAGTGAGCTCCCTGTTTATAGGCATTACACAGCGGGTCGGTCTGCCTTTCCCCTCACTGTTTTTGTCGACACAGCAGGTCACAGAGTTCACTTTATGGTGCTGGTATTTGACTGTTGCAACAAGTCCCTCTTGTTTTGGACAGTTCAGCTCCACATTTATTAACAGTCTGCGTGTTTCAGCCTGCAGGAACAAATACTATGCAAATCCTGTTTACAGACTGGCAGGGACATTAGTTTTGATATCATTTAATATCAACTTGTCACACTACAAGCATATATACAAACAAATGATCGCTATATGAAAACTATATCAATATCAATATGAAAGTTGGAACATATTTTTCTCTCTTTCTCTCTTCTATTCTCTTTTTGTAGCACCGTAAGAGTTAAGCTGTAAAGGCATGAACAAGTAACTTCTTTGACTGATTATAGATACTAAGTACTAGTGTTTTATTCTGCCATATATTTATTGCAGTTAGTGATTTGTTTTAAACAATATGCATTTATAAAAGGACTTGCAAGGATCCTTTTTTATGGTTATTGTGTCAGTGGTACAGAGTAGTTTCAGTATCAATTCTGTATCGTTTATTGTGGTATCTTTATGTAGTAATATATCTCACTTCAAAATGTCTTATTGTGGCTGGCCTATGCACAGTGATTTCCCTCTAAGAAAATGAAATGTGTTTAGTTTTGGCCCACATACTACAAATGTTGTAGCTACTGTTGCTGTAAAAGATGTTGGCAGATATTTTGGGCAGAGGTGGTCCCTGATAAATGCAGAGTCCTGTCTAACAACCATTTGCAGCAGGGCGTCCATCTGGTGTACTGTAGCTCTCCTCCACAGCAGCACGTTGTGACAGGCTGCTCGCGGGGAGAAGCTTTTGGCTCAATTCAACACTTTTCCAATCATTTGCATACCTCTGTTGGGGTTTGGTCAGTGATGTTTTCAAATAATTCATGTGTAAACAGCATAATATACAGGGCTTAGTGGAGCACTTTTGCAAATGACTCTGAAGGTTTTAAATAAAGATATTAAATGAAGAAACTTTTTGGGTAAGCTTGTAAGTTACATTTATAGTTACACAGGCCTGTCACGATTACAAAATCTGAAGTGCAATATATTGAAGTAAATATAGATGATAAGCGATAACAATGAAACCAAACCAGGAAACAGAATTATGACTAAAAAACGATTCTGAAAGTATCACATTGTTAAAAAAATAGCTGCAATAAATAAATAATACAATGCAACACTTAAATATTTAGTTTGTATCTATAATGAGTCATAAAAGTCCATAATTCAATTTTCTACAGCTCAAATGTCATTGTAGTACAGAAAAATAACCAAAATGTTCCCACTAGTGCAAAGAAAAAGTCCCAATAATAAATATTGACCTCCAAAAATGATTGATCCATCTGCAGTGTATTGAATAATATGTCGATATAGCATTTATAGCATCATGACAGGCCTATAGTGACAGTGCATCTTTAAACAGAGAAATCAAGTTAAAGCATCACAGAACTGAACGCTCAGGGATTCGAGGTCATGTGTGCTTCACTTGTATCTAGTCTGGTCAGTCACTACGTTTACATGCACAGCTAAAAGGGCTAACAGACATTCACCGGCGTCTAGTAAATTTAGCATAGCGCATGAATTGTGACGTTTTCAGTTTTTGTGACGGAGTTATGCCAAAAAATGGTATAACATGTCAGTAAAAAACTATGCAAATATAGATGAGCGACACCATTTATGTTGAGCATTTGAATTTCAGACGTGCTAGGAACTGTGTTTCTTTCAAGTCATTTGCTCCGGTACTTTTTACTTTTGCTTTTAACATAGTGGACCAAAATGACAACACAAATTATGCTAGTTCATGGCAAAGGGTTCATAATGTGTCATCGCCCATCTAAAACGAGTGACATTTTTGTGACCCTGTGCAGAGGAATGACTTGTTTAGTGTGATCGGAGTGCGCTGTATCGCGGCTGCAACAAACTATTATTTTAGTAATCGACTCGGCGATAAATGTTTTTAGCAGTCGAATAGTCAAATTATTTTTATTGTGCACTGAGACTTTTTAAATGATCAACCAAGTAAAGGTTCAAATATGGTGAGTGAAAGGTTCTAAATGGAGAATATTTGTGAATGAACTGTATTATTGATGAGAAATTTTTTGACATCTTGATTTAATAATGTCCTGTGTTAAAGTGTTTTTGAATGCGTTTGAGTCTGTATCGTCCAGTTAAGCATTATCAATATACGGCTATGATTATTTTTCATAGTTGCCTAGTCACGATTAGTCGATTAATCGTTGCAGCTGTACTCTGTAAACATGCAGCAGTGCCCACGGTACAATCTGACTGTGTCACAGATGTGAATACAACTTTGGAAGATTCAAATCACAACTCTCAGAATTGAAGTTTACATGTGTTTTAGAATTCCTGTTGAAATGGGACCAGAAATGTGGTTTTCCTGGTCTGCATAAAGTAAAGGACAAAGAGAGAGGTCAGTCCTGTCCTTTTAACCAGGGCTTAATGCTCACATATAATCAATACATGAATGGTGATAGCTTGATGCTACACTAAACGTCATGTTTAGTGACAGATGTGTTTGTAGAGAGAAGCATGTGATCAGTTTTTGGTCATGTTTTGGTGCTTGAATGTTTATGCAATGACAAGGAAGCAGTGCGTCTGCTGGAGAATAGAAAATTGTTTTGTTTTATTATTTATTTACCTGTGTGTGTGGCATTATTTGGGATGGGTCACAGTATTTTATATATTGGGAAATATTTGTGGATTAATTTATTTGTTTTATGCCTTTTAGAAGGCAGAAAAGTATTGTGTGGAAATTAGGGATGTTACAATACGTTTTTTATGTTTTGAATTGTATCTAGATACATTCTATACGCTTTAGGCCTGAGAAGAAAAAAAACTTTCTCAATATGTCCTGTCAATGAGCATAACGTGTCATTAAATTTCACTACAGATGTCAGTTAAAAAGTTCACGACTTTGTTATTACAATTTCTGGCCTTATAAAATAAAATACACTGTCAAAAAGTGAAATGCCTTCAATGTTAAGCTTCTATGGAGCTGCTTAATCCTTTTCTGTGCTGGACTGACCCATGTGTATTTGATCCATACTGCTTTGTGATGTTAGTATTTTAACATCCCCAGTGAAAGTTTGAAGCATGAAGGGGAAAATAATTTTCTTAGAAAAAATATAGAAATGATTGTTGACAGTAAAATGTTGTACAATGTTTGTTTAATATTACAGTCAAGCAGTGCAATTAATCACATTTTAATTGAGACAAACTTTCTAATCTAGTCAATGATCTGGGGTCTTTTTAATTGAGAAGTCCACATTCAATCATCTGTCAGTAAATGCCTGTGAAATTTAGAGTTCAAATTCTGAAATGATACATTTAACTATTTTGTGTATTAAAGGGTCATGGTGTAGAGTCTGTGTATTTTCAGGAAATAATATTGAAAGACATTGTGTTTGTTTTGATGAGATCAAATAAAATGATCAGATCTGGATAGATCACTGACGCTTTAACAGACACAATATAAAATGTTATGTGTTATTTTATGTCAATGGCCTAAACACAGCTATTATACTACTACTACTCCATTCCTATTTTATTGTAGTTGTAGATGTGTGTGATTCAGGGACGAGGTGTGGTCCCTCTCATAATCAAAACAGGAAGTGGAAACGAGGCCTTTCTGGAGATAGTGCTCCTGTTGCTGGGGAATATCAGGTACACAGGCAGTGGTTTGGTGTACAACTTAACTGTTGCAGCGAGAGGCGGAGGGTGTGTGTTTGTGTGTGTTTGTGTGTGAGTGGGAAGGAGGATGGCATTTGGGAGCCGTGGCCTAATGGAGTTGGAGCAGTACGTGATCAGGAATAAGATGAGGCAGATCTGCTCCTCACCTGTCCTGTATAGAGCTCAGAGAGAGAGAGAGAGAGAGCAGGGGGGATAATCTGATGAATGTAGCCGGCAGCATGTGTGCCCACCTGTTAGTGCGGCCCCTCAGTCCCACTTCAATCACTTCCCCACACTACAGCTCCACACAACAACAGTGGGGCTGCACAAATGTAAGCCACCCAGCCATAGTAAAGGAGATGATGGATGCTGCGCACACTTTGATCGTGTGAACTGAGCCACTAGGGCTGTTACATTACAAAAAGTGGGATATGCAACAACTTAAAAGTATATTACAAGTTTAAGTGCTGTATTCCAAGTGTGCCTTTGTTACTGTTCTGGCTAGTATCTTCACACTTACTCAAATGATCAAGATGGCTTTTTGAGGTGGACCATATTGACATTCATCAAGTGAAACATTAACTGCCTGATAATACTAAGACATACAGCTTGAACTATTCCATTCAAATCATTTTTCTGTGGTTACATACTTCAGTATTGCAGCTGCAAGCATATGGCTGTCTTTTTTTGTCCATGACCAACCACCATCACCACCACACATGAACATCCACATCTGCAGGCAAGGCTGGTTAAGTGTTTTTTTCCCATGGACATGGTGGCACTATGCCATACAATTCTGGCAGTATTAATAGTTTTTGTTCTGAGCGTAAACAAGCTGTGCAACCGTGTTGTAAATATCTTAACATCTTACACTGTGGCTTTTTTCTATTACCATATCTAAAAATGTGGATGTAAAAATTCTTTCCAAAAGTGTATTGCATTAAATGTCATGCATAGAGGTGGGCAGATTAACAAAATATTGATATCATGAATGTAGTTGAAGATATGCAAAATCTTAATATTGAGGATATCAATTATAGTAAAAAAAACATGTTGTAAACAGCCAAATAAGGGTGTCTGTCGGATTTCTAGATTTTTCTTTGGATTGATATAATATCTGATAACATCTGATTGTTATTGGCAAACTTAAGCTGTGGTCTAACTAGTTCTTTTTAGAACTTGTCTTCAGTGACACAGTCTTGTTGCTGATCAGTTCTTTTACAAGAACTCAGTGTGTTTGCCGTATATATCACATGGTGGTCATACCTATTTTTCAGTGTGGATTTATGCGGGTCATGGAAGTGCCGTCATTGTGAGACTGTGCTATTCTTATCCTGAATGTGCAGCTCATGCAAATGCCACAAACCAGCCTGAAAGCTCCTCTGTTGTGTTTCTAAGGAATAGTGCTAGAATGATCTGGAAACTGCTGTTAACCCATGATTTAAGCTTAGCTGCTAATCACAGCAGCTGATCAGAACTGTGACCCTGCTCCGTCTACGTGCCAGCAGCTTGTACAAGGCTACTGTATGTTTGTTGACATGAAAAGTGTGACACTTATAAATATCAATGAGATTAGAAGTTAATTTCAAAATCTAGGGATGCCCTAACTTTTTCTGAAACCAATGTGATGATATGAGAGATATATAGATATAGATAGCTGCTAAAATAACTATTGTAAGACTACTTAGGATATGTTAATATTGCTGTCTATGCTGCTGAGTAGCTTTTAGCGTAGAGAAGTGTTGTACCTCTAACCACTGCCACACTATGCGTGCACTATAGACATGTTACTCTTTTAATACCTCTGGTCCTGAACTATTCAGTTTGTTTTTGTCGCTTGGCATAAACAAGGAGAGGATTCAAAGCACCGCATTTAAGAGTACCTGCTAATATCATAAACAGTATCTGTACATCTCTACCCCCAACAGGTTATTTTATATCCTGTGCTTTTTATGAAGTTCTTTGGCTTGTTCATGGTGTGCAGTTTGTGTTCCGACCAGGGCTGCACAATGTTATAATGTAATCAATATCGAAATTTGAAATGGCACAGTTATTAATTTGACAATACTACAATTATTTAGGTAATGGGATGTCCTCTGCTTTATGGAATAGTTAATCCAGAAGTTCTCTGCAGATCCCATGCATTTCAGAATGTGTGTAGTAGTTATTCAGTGGTCTCTCGAATGTTATTGCTCCTTGATGTGTTAAATGTGCTCTGATGAATCTGAATGAATGAATGAATCTGATTTTAAAACAAATTTAAGAAAAATCTCAGGAAGATATTGCATATTGAATATGCTGATATTGAATTCTGTTTTAAATTCATGTAGGCTTTGACTAGAGTCTAGCATGTATAATTTGTATGTAAGATATATAGACCATACAACTCCCACATTTACTTATACCAGGTACCATTTTCCATAAACCAGGTTTTGTTTGGCTTTTAAGACTGTTTTACAGACAGAAAAATGTATTATATAAAATAGATTAGAGAAATAGATGACATGGTAAACTGATTTTTTTTTTTTTTTTTTTACAGAGGTTCTATTACAATTGTAAATAAATTCATTATTTCATTATTATGCATTATTATCATTATCCAATTCATTATTTCATTATATAATTTAATTATAGTATAGTTTACTTTTTCACTGGAATACTTATTTGAGGGGTTGTTTTAAATTTTTACTAAAATCACAGTAGTTAGGTATAATTTCAATATAATTTAGGGAAGTATCTTTTAGTATTAGTTTACTATTCCAACCTTGCAGACTGCTAATTGCTAAGGAGCCGCTTTTAGCATAAAAGTGAGTGTTCTTACTTTTACCACCGCCACACTTTGACCAATATGGACCTACTACACCTTTTTAAAAGCTCTGAACCCGTCACAATGCATGCACAAGTAAAGAATCGCCAGCACCACTTTGCCACATTAGCATGCTATTATTTAAACACAAGCACTGCACTGGTATCCTTTGTGAACTATAGAAACCTCTAAGAGTCCTAAATATTTTCATAGGTCATGTGACAGTCACATCTGAGCTTAATTTGCGGAACAGTTCATGTGCTTCTTTATGGTCACCTCCTCTATGCTCAGAGCTCACTGCTCAGAGCTCACTGCCCAGAGCTCACTGCCCAGAGCCTCACTGCTCAGTGCCCAGAGCCTCACTGCCCAGAGCCTCACAGCTCAGAGCCTCACAGCTCAGAGCCTCACTGCCCAGAGCCTCACAGCTCAGAGCCTCACAGCTCAGAGCCTCACTGCCCAGAGCCTCACAGCTCAGAGCCTCACAGCTCAGAGCCTCACTGCCCAGAGCCTCACTGCCCAGAGCCTCACAGCTCAGAGCCTCACAGCTCAGAGCCTCACAGCTCAGAGCCTCACAGCTCAGAGCCTCACAGCTCAGAGCCTCACAGCTCAGAGCCTCACAGCTCAGAGCCTCACAGCTCAGAGCCTCACAGCTCAGAGCCTCACAGCTCAGAGCCTCACAGCTCAGAGCCTCACAGCTCAGAGCCTCACTGCCCAGCTCCTCACTGTCAGAGCTCACTGCTCAGAGCTCACTGCCCAGAGCTCACTGCTCAGCTCAGAGGTGAGCTGTGAGTGTCAAATAAGACAGGTATAATGGCATCAGCAGCACATTGACGAGTACGAGTACTGGCACCTGGTATCGGACAGATACCCGATACTGGCATCCCTAGGCCCTAATGCCATTTACACTAATATTTCTCCAACATAAGTCAAACTACAAAGCCCTATATTAGATATGGTGATGACTTGCTTGTTGATGTTGTGTGTGGTTGGTGTACAACATTAAGTTCTGATGGTTAGTCTCACTCTCTCTCTTTGGTCTCTGGCACTTCCCCTTCCTCCGCTGCTCTCGGGCTTTCACACTGGGCAGAAATGTGAGCCTGAATAAATTGTCACACGCTCACAGATTATCTTCCCAGGATGTTATTTTGTGCAGGAGGATGTTTGAAATGCCAGTCACAAACTCCCCTCCCCCTCAATGGCAGTGGTGGAACATGGCAGTGTGGTATTGCAGGGCTGTGCAGGGCTTATTTTTCTGTTTGTCAGAGTGAGCTGGTGTGGCATAACGGACCAACACGTGAGGCGCTTTTCAAAGACTTTATGGAGAGGCTGATTTACAGCAGCTATTCACAGCATCCTGCCTGGTCTCTGGCCCACTCCTTTCAAAGCCTCAATGAGCATGGTCTTCTTTATCTGCCCTCACACCCCTGTTTTAAAGCTCAGAGATGAGCCCTAATCTGGGGAGGGAGAGGCAGCCTGGGCCCAGCCAAGGCATTGACAGAGTAGTGAGACCCAGCAGGGGTGTGAGCAGCTAAATATAGAGCAGCTTTTGGAGCGCTGATGATGTCACGGGCCACGGCGAGCCAGACAAACACACAACATGGGGAAATGCAAAGCTTGCGGTCGCCAATGAGTCCTTTTTGTGTTGCAGCTAAAGAAGTAATCCTCATCAGCATACTTTTGTAACACTTTGAATCAATAACTTCAGATCTTTTAAGCTAAAATGTGTAAGTTTTTGGCTAATATGTGGCCTGATACATAGTTATAGCTTTTCTGTGAAATGGTTTATAACTAACCCTTGTGGAAAGCAAATTGTGTTTTAATCAGCTGTGTTTTATGGCCTGTTTTTTTTTAGTATGGCATATTTAAAAACAATGTTAAAGGT
>JACM01025319.1:0-29905 GCA_000787095.1 Periophthalmodon schlosseri
AACAGAGGGACCACCACCCTGGTCTACTAGTCCAGAGGTACTGTCCCCAACTAACACACAATGTTGCAGAGATGTGTCACCCAAGACAGCCCCACAACATCCAGAGACTTAAGGTACTCAGGACGGATCTCATCCACCCCTGGAGCCTTGCCACCGAGGAGCTTGCCAACCACCTCAGTGACTTCAGCCAGGGTGATGGATGAGTCCGCCTCCAGGTCCCCAGTCTCTGCTTCCTCCTCGGAAGACGTGACGGTGGGATTAAGGAGATCCTCAAACTATTCCTTCCACTGCCCGACAACATCTCCAGTTGAGGTCAGCAGCTCTCCGCCCGCATTGTCAACAGTGTTGGTGAAGCACTGCTTCCCCCTCCTGAGGCGTCAGACAGTTTGCCAGAATCTCTTTGAGGCCGACCAATAGTCCTCCACCACGGCCTCCCCCAACTCCTCCCAACCCCGAGTTTTGGCCTCTGTGACTGTGTGAGCCGTGGCATGCTTGGCCCGCTGGTACTGGTCGGCTGCCTCAAGAGTCCCACAAGCCAACAAGGCTCGATAGGACTCCTTCTTCAGCCTGACGGCATCCCTTACTTCTGGTGTCCGTCCGCCTCCGGGTCCCCAGTCTCTGCTTCCTCCTCAGAAGACGTGACGGTGGGATTGAGGAGATCCTCAAAGTATTCCTTCCACCGTCCAACAACATCCCCAGTTGAGATCAGCAGTTGCTGCCGCGACAAGCACCACAGACCTTACGACCACAGCTACAAAGTCAATTGTATTGCTGGAATTAACACAACTAGTAAAGCTGTATGGACTTTAAAAACTCAGAGGAGCACTTCTTAATCACTAATGTTCTGAGCAAATGTTTTAAGATCAGAAGGTGACTGTCCAGATAACTTAAAGGGGCCATATTATGCTATTTTAATGTTGTTTCCTCATCACAAACATACCTGGAGTTGTGTTTTGTTTCATTCACACATGTTTAACACACAAACCCTGCATATTTAGAGTTCTTCTTTCAAATGGAAAATACTCTGTTCCACCTTGTGATGTCATATGATAATATGGGAAGTGCTCCACTGTGTTTTAAACTCCATACACCTTCACTAGAATTATTTGGATGATTTCAGATCTGGAGTTGCCAATCTAATACTGAACAAAGGTAAAAGGAGGTGTTAACTTGAAAACCACCACTTCGCACCATCACAAGGTGGAACAGAGCATTTTGAGCTTTGGAGATGTAGACAGACTAGTAATAAAGGGTTACTCAAATATGTGTGAATGAAACAAAACACAACTCCGGGTATGTTTTTGAGGAGGTAACAACATTAGAACATGGCTTAAAGCTCACAAGAGTCCATTTTGCATAATATAGGACCTTTAAAGATATATGAATGAAACAAGCAAGGTTTAAAAATGTAGAACTCTGATCGTGCATTAGACCTGTGCTTCCCTTACCTGAACTTCTCCTGTCTCCTGTCTTGTCCTATTGTATATTTTATTCATCTCTATTGCATGTGCTTTGAGTACACTGTATTTAAAGGCGTGTTATCCAACATTTCTGGTGGGGGGTCTGCCTGTTGTTTTACAGAATGGCATTAACTTCATGCTGTGGAACATGCCAGGCAAAACAATAACATCTCCATGGGGACAGGCAGGTCTGCAACCCTTGATTCTTGTGAGCTTTAAGTCATGTTATATGCTGTTATCTTATCAAAAACACTTGGACATGTGCTTTGTTTCATTTATGCATCTTTGGGTATTCCTGGATTATTAGCCTACCTGCATCCACAAAGCTCAAATGCTCTGTTCCACACTGTGATGTCATGATAGTTCAAGTTAACAGCTACCATTACCTTTTGTTTAGTAGACATTGGAAACTTCAGGGCTGAAATTCTCCAAATGATTCTTGTGAAGGTGTGTGGAGTTTAAAAACACAGTGGAGCACTTCCTGTATTACTACATGGCATAACAAGGTGGAACAGAGTGTTTTCTGTTTGAGAGAAGAACTCAGCCTAAATATACAAGGTTTGTGTGTTAAACATGTGTGAATGAAACAAAACACACATAACATTAATATCTTGTTGTTCTTTTAGGGAGGCCATTTTAAAATCTGACCAGGGACGACAGATAAAAACTGGTACATCTGTTGCATTTACAGAGTTTATGAGTGTACAGTGTCCCGAAAAATAGACCAAATAAACAGAATTCAAGTCCTTTCTATGCACTGGGGTGGTAAATCTTCATTCCATTGCCCAAATCAAAGTGTCCTCTCGCACAGTGCTTTTCTGCCAGAGCTGAGAAATTCTCCTTGTTTGATGAGTCATTAGAAGAAGAGCTTTTATATTAGCGCCTGATTTATTGGCCTATCTGTAGTTTTCTGTGTTTTACTGTTTCGAATGAGCAGCCCATAAAAAGCTGCTGACCAGGCTGCGAAATCTTTAAAATTTCATTCAAACTGCGCTTTAACCCGTCCTGCTGGAGGTGGGTAAATATGTGCCCTCTCCAATGATGCCCCTCCCCTGTTCCAGTGCTAATGCTAAATGTATAGGTTCATCGTATCAAGGGGAATGGCTCTGCATATCTTTTTCTTTAGTAGAGGTCACTTTTTCCTCATTCCATTAAAAGACAGGTATAAATCAGAGCAGCCATTTTGAGCCAGAATTTGGTGGTGACTTTGTTCAAATTTGCCAAGGGGATTTTTGTCTCACCGTGTCTACATCTCCGGCTATGGATGTCATTGTGTAAGGTAAACATGATCACGGCTCAGATCATTGGGGCTCTATATGCAGTGATGGGATGTGCTTGATGGAGACGTGGCCTCCAGCAGAGTGGAACAATCTGTTACATTAACATTGATTGGAGGTGGTAGCAAGGTAAACAATGGCTTATAAGAGCCTATAATTAAATATGATGTATGCACACGTATATACCTCGAATGCTGTTGGCAAAAACAAAGAAACAATTTTGAATGATTATAGTAGTAATGTAGAGGTACACACAAGTAGGACAAAGACAAAGGCCGCTATACCAATCCATTTTTAAATTAGTATCCATGGAGTTCAGAATTATGAATTAACCATTTTAAACTGAGCTGGCATTCTCACCTCACAGCAAGAAGGTCCTGGTTCAATTCCGACAGAGGTGTGGCCTTGGTGTGGAAATTACAGGTTATCCCCCCCGTGTCTGGATGGGTAAACAAATAAATACATAAATACTCTTAGCAATAGGCTTTGTGCACAAGGGTGTGCTGGCTAGCTCACGTTATCTCAAAGCTAATCCTTCAGGCATGTTTTTGCTGAGGGAACGACGTCATAACATGACAGAAAGCTCAAAAGCAACTGAGAGCGACTCCATAAACCCCATAGAGATATATGGACAGGAAGCAGTGATGCTAACAGCGCCAATAGCTAATAATTTGCCCAGAGACATTGAAGGATGGGTCTTACCTTTAACACTTTGGGTTACTGGACAGTCCCCCAAATACTGCACGAGGCACCTTTTTGGCTTTGAGGGCAGCATGTTGACCTTGTGCTATCCTTGTACATCCAGTAACAGGTGCCATTATTGAAACAGCACCACTTTAAGCAGGTCTTCACACATGTACAGGCCTTTGATCACATCAGGACCCATAGGGTCTGATCCTGAGAGACAAATCCTGTGGACCTAACCAGGTCTGATTAATTTGTAAATAATGGAGAGATTGCGTGACTGCAGCTAGCTCTTTCTATACCCCTGCTCTGTCTTGTTAGCATGGATGGTTTTCTATATATTATAAAGTCCACTTTATAAGCTTCAAAAATGTTGTTCCAACCACAAAAGTACCTGGACCAGTGCTATGGTTTTTATTTGTGTACCTCTGATAGAGCAGCCATCACAGTGCTTTCATTCATTTATCTGTTAGATTTGGGTTGCTTATTGTTGTGGTAATTAGCCATTATCATGTTGTACTCAAGGATTCGTAGAAGCACTCTCTGTTCTCCCATAATGTGGTTCAAGTATTTTTCCATGTCTTTCAAAGTAATTTCCAGTAAAACCTCCTAGATATTATTTCTTAGACTGAATGACTTGCACTTGATTTTGAGACAGCATTTAAAAGCAAATATATATAGTATATCATATACAACAATAAACAGTAACATTATTTGTAATTTTGGCAACTCTACCCACCCATGCAAACACCTTGTACACTCTTGTAGCTGTATATGAGGTAACATGTGCTAGTACCTGCAGTTAGATTTATTGGGTTTGGGACTGGCTCCTGCTGTGTTCTCTGTGTCTCTCTGTAAGGCTGTGCTGCTCTGAGTCGACCGTGTGATGGAGGTGTCACATCACGATGCCATTGCCATTACTCAATTAGACTGAATTAGCTACAGGCTAACGTGACAGTTGCATGCTGGGAGAACTGACTCTGCATTAGATTCTGGCCTACAGGAGATTTACCCTGGAAAGATGTGGGGAGTCGCTGGTACAGGAACAGAGTCAAACGGATGTTGTTAAGTGCCCGAAGCCAAAGAGAGTGAACATAAAGCCTCAGTTAAACAAAAGTCACATACTATTACCCAGCAGCATCGAGGGATGGGTCACATGGTGAGGATAAATTTCCCTATAAAGACAATATTTCACTTAAGGTTCAAATACATACACACATACATACATACATACACACACATACATACATAGATACATACATACATACATATAACTGAAAGAATTTACAACAAACTCCAATTTAAAGAGGCACATGCAGCTAGAACATATAGACTACAGCTGGTAATATTCCTTTATTAGGTTCAGTTTATCCATAGCACTAAAAAAAACTAGCATTGCTCCGCCACAGGGATTCAGCACCACGGACAGCGACTCTGCCTCAGCAGCAGGCTACAGAGTGAACAAGAGCAAATGTACTAGGGGACTGCAGTAAAGCTCCACACAGTATCATTCTAATCCTTCCAGATATGTGAGGGGACAACACACCTACATAGTCTCATTCAGAGGTTTATGAGGACAAAATGAGCCTGTACCAGCCCAATATTGTGCTTTTAATTTTATCTTAAAAACATTCTAAACATCTATTTCTTAACCAAAACAAAAGTATTCTATCATCAACTGACAGAAGACTTTATGAGGACACTACAGACTGTATAAAGAAGTGAGTGTGATGTCATCCACAGCGTTCATCTCCAGTCAAATGAAGCTCATCGAGGCCAGAGCAGTTATAGGGGCCAATTTGGAGCCGAGTTCCGTATTTGGAATTCTGACCACAAGTATCATAGCAACCAAAGAGCCAATCCAGAGTGAGGCTGGGAGGGAGTGGGCGCTTAGCAACACTATCAATCAAGCCTGGGGCTAACGCTAGCGGGAGTGACCTCAGGGAAAGAAGGTGCCTGATTTGTCTGTTATTAATGTTCATTTCTTGATTTACAGACACAATAGCAAAATAAAAACACCAGTAGAGCAGGTTAATACAAACATTTTAAGATCAAATGAGTTTCACTGCAGCAGTTACAGAGAGAGGGGCTGCAGTTTTTAAATAGAAAGTGAATTGGAACCAATGGAGCCGGAAGCACACCCATGATCACTTCTTCTTTGGAACGCAACAGCTAGCATGTTAGCTATGTCCATTTATATATACAGTCTATGGACGACACATTATAATTACTTATAATTACTATTTATGTATTGTCTGTTGCTAGCATGTAAGTTGGAAGCTGCACAGTGAAGTCATTTGTATTGCTGAAATTACCACAACTAGTGAAGCTGTATGGACTTTAAAAACACAGGGGAGCACTTTTTAATCACCAATGTTCTGAGCAAATGTTTTAAGATCAGAAGGTGACTGTCCTGATTACTTAAAGGGCTCATATTATGCTATTTTCTGATCTAGGTTATAATGTTGCTTCCTCATCACAAACAGACCTGGTTGTGTTTTGTGTCAGTCACATATGTTTAACACACAAACCCTGCATATTCACCCTGTTCCACCTCGCGATGTCATGTGCTAATACAGGAAGTTCTTCACTGTGTGTTTAAACTCCATACACCTTCACTAGAATCATTTAGATGATATCATCCCTGGAATTGCCCATCTTTACTGAACTAAAAGTGACATCACAACAGAGCATTTTGAGCTTTGGAGATGCAAACAGACTAATAACAAAGGGTCACTCAAACATGTGTGAATGAAACAAAACACAACTCCAGGTATGTTTTTGAGGAGGTAACAACACTGTAACAAGCTCACAAGAGTCAATTTTGCGTAATATGTGAAGGAAACAAACACTAATCCAGATAACAGTGAGTATGCTGAGTGCCGCTGTGCACAGAGCCAATTTGCCCAGAGACATTGAAGGATGGGTCTTACCTTTAACACTGTGAATTACTGGACAGTCCCCCAAATGCTGCACAAGGCACCTTTTTGACTTTGAGGGCAGCATGTTGACTTTGTGCCTCCTTATACACCCCACCCGGTAACAGGTGCCATCATGGAGTCAGAATCCACCACTTTAGCTCTTTGTCATGACCTTGTTTAAATTGACTAAAGGGGAGCTCTCCTGGTCTGTGTGCAGAGTTTAAACACTCGCAGCGTCACATCATTAAGGGACCATCTGGAGAGCGACTGAGCTAAAGAAACAGGGCTGCTGATTGAGAAGAGGCCCCCAGCAGTGTGGAATAATGCGCCACTCTCCACAATGGACTGGATCTGTTAACATTGTTTTAGCAGAGAAGACTTATGTTGTCACTGAAGCTAACTCCAACATCAATACATTCCTGGTCTTTATAGTTCCTCGGCAGGATCATAAAAGTGTTGGCTTTTAACTGTGTTCGAGGGTGAAAGAATATAGACTGCTTTAAATTATTATTTTACCAATCGGAACACAGTGCAGGGGACTTTTATGTGTGCGCTGAGAGATGTCCTGGGAATATAAAGGATGTTGAAACGGCAGTTGAAAAGAATGCAGCGGCAAATGTAATATTCAACAAGCTAAAAAGTGCTATAACTTTAACCAGTGTCAAACAAAGAAAGAAGAAGTTTGGCTTTGGAAAAATAGGGAATTTCAATTGTTTAAACAAGCATTGTGATTGTATATAGATTATGCAAATATGACTCAGGGGACAGTTCACACCTTGGTAGTTCCATAAACTTACTTCTTAAACACCTAGGGTGTAGTTCAGATAGATATAAGGCGGTGACTTACAGAACCCTGTCAGAACTGAAGAAGATATTTGGATGAGTGGAAAAACATGTTCACTCTTAAAAACAAAAGAAAGTTGTCCAGTTGACAGAATTCAATTTTGTTTTGCAATGGGGCCTATCTGGGGAACTGGGGTATTACACAGACACTTTTTGATTTATGTTTAAAAAGTAGCATTCTGTTCAGAGTCTACATTTTTAAAAACACATTGGAGAGCAGACTGAAATATGAAGTGCTGAATAAATCCAATAATCCCATGCATCCCAGAACATGTTTGTAGAGGTCTAAACTATGGGATTACAGTCTCTTTTACAGAATAAGACTGGATCATTTGTTACTGCCAGAGAAAATAATTGCACTAGTTTAGCTGATAAAGCTTGAACATGTTTTACAAATCAGTTAAACATGAACAGTTTAAACTATTAAATGCTACTTGAACTATTAGCATACTACCACCCCCATAAGACATGTTCCATTGTTATTTACTCTTCATTCCTGGCATCATTTGCTGTTGTGCTCGCACCCTGCAGTGTTCCATATAACTAATCATTGTTAGCTAGTTGTATAAAATAGTGTTTCTGGAATGACGGCCAATACTGCACCCACGGGTATATTTATATTAGCTATATTAGGGCCAGAATCAACAGAACCAACAGGAGCATTTTATCAACACATGAGAAGCAGACGAAAGGTGGGCAGTAAAATACAGCATCTATACCTTATCCCACAGAGTATGAGAAAAACATAATTTAGGCTCACATGAGGGACCACCCCGCCCCATACAAATCAAGTATTAGAGAGGATTTTGGGTGTCTTTTTACTGATTGCTCATTAAGACTCATTGGCAGAAAGGTTTTAAGAAAAAGTTGCTGTATTTACTTGTGATTCTTCTAAAAATTTAGAGTCCTGGTCATCCATCCATCTTCATCCACTTTACCCGGAGCCAGGTCCCAGAGCAAGCAGTCTGAGCCGGGAGGCCCAGATTTCCATTTCCACACAGCTCTTCTGGGGGGATCCCAGGCCAGGCGAGAGACACAGTCCCTCCAGCGAGACCTGGGTCTTTCCTGGGGCCTCCTCCCGGTGGGACATGAACACCTCCCTAGGAAGGCATCCAGATGCCACCTCAGTTGGTTCCTCGATGTGGAGGAGCAGCGGCTCTACTCTGAGCTCCTCCTGTGTAACTGAGCTCCTCACCCTATCTCTAAGGGACACAGACACAGCATCCTGGTCACACAAATAAGGTTAAAATGTAATATAGCCATTTTTCAAAAGTAAAAACATAAACAAAAATCCGCTGCATGCTACACGATGAAATTTCACTTTGAAGAGGTAGGGTTTTAAACAGAAAGTCAATGGACCCATTTTGATTATCGTGATTTTAGATCAATCATACAATACAAAATGTAAATTAATTATCTGTGTGTTTATTACTAAGTACCAAAAACAAAGCATATTATGTTTAACTGGATCCCAAAGTGTTCAGAGTTCTGCTGGTAGGAGGGAAGATAGATGTGTAGACAGATTTAAGCAATTGAACTGAAATGAAAAGTAATAAAATGTCCAGTCAACTTGTTTATTTTCCTCAGCAAACTTGTTCTGCTTTTTTTTTTTTTTTTTAATACAACATGAAGCCAGCCATGACCACAGGTTTGTATCGCCGCCCACCTCCGCTCACACAGTTTAATGGGATGCCAGTTACCAGCATTCACACAACCAACATTTTTTTTCCCTTTTCCCCTGACAAGACTCAAAGTGACAAAATAACACCCCATCTCCAAAATGTCCATCACTTCCTAAAGGTCACCATAACATTACTTGGACCTGGTTTGGGTCCAGCTCTCTTTGTCCAAAATGGCACAGCATCCATTACAGCAGGAGGCAGCGGTGAGCCAACTGCCCTCTCCCCTCTGCGCTGTCTATCACTGCCATCCGGGTGAAGAGGTAATTGGGAAGGTTCTGCCCGAGCAAGCCAGGTGTCCACGAACGATGGCTAACAGAAGCTAAAAGTGTCCAGAGCGCAAAAATCACAAGGGGAAGTGAGAGAATGGCTTTAGAACATGGGACAATTACACACTTTTGATGTTATGTTTTTTGAGAGTTTGATTATCTGCATCTGTTCATTCACTTAAAGGAACCATATGTAAGATTTGGATTTTAAATTCCATAAACATGTCCCCAGATACAAAGTAAACATGTTCAAATTCAAATATAGCTCTTAACAATAACAAATGTAATGCTGATTTATTCTTAGTTTCGAAAACACTGGATATTATGGCCAGGTTGTTAATGTTATAATTTGGTTGTTTTGGTTCTCAAGAAGATTATCCAACTGAAAAGCAAAAACCCTGCATGAGTCTCACATTTGGGTTGCCAGTTAAATCCAGTTGGTTTAAACCTAAAAGCACTGTCTGATCTGAATCCTCACTACCTAAACCCCAGCCCCTGCAGCCAATCATGGATCTGAATCTCACTACCTAAACCCCAGCACCTGCAGCCAATCATGAATCAGTGCTAGTGCAGCCTCTGCAGCTCAGTGAGTGAGTTCTGGAGGTTCTAAGCTTTCACATGACGCCTGTCCATACACTGAGAAAAAATGTATATGTGCTCTATCTGCAGGTAAAGGCACTGGCAACCCAGTTTAGTCATGCTTGAATCTATAGGACACTTCAGTCTAACCTGTGGAGCTGTGTGTTGTGATAGAATACTACAGTCTGTGATGTAATACTACAGTCTGTGATGTTTGGATGAGTCGAAACTGGCCTACAGGAGATGTAGTCTGTGATGTAATACTACAGCCTGGACATTGTCTTCATGACTTATACAAAGACATATATTCTAGGAATCAGAGAAACACATGGTTAGTTTGGATGAAAGACCTACACAGCGGCTTTGAGTAAAACAACAGTCATCAGCCTAAGCTGGAAAAGCACTAAGTGCTGTTAGAGGAGACCTATGCAAAACCAAAATTCCTGTTTCCCCCTCTCCCCCATACACGCCCACTCCTCTTACTTAAAACTACCTGAACATATATAACATGACTATACAGGGTGTTTAATGTCTATTGTATAATTCCTGATATTAAAATCTAACTACAGATTTTTGAATAGAATAGTGGGTGTATAATATTGGCACAAGGTGTTTATTTTTGCAGGATGTGGCTACATTTGACCCAGAGTTGGTGCTTTCATCCATTTGGCGTGCTTTCATAAGCAGCCTTATATTTGTGGCTGTCATGGCGACTGGTTGGCATTTCCCTGAGGCGGACGTTGGGAGCACCTCCTCCAGAGCCACAGTGTTCTGGGCTGAAGCTGAGTGGGAGGCATTCACTCTCCACCACACTGCCACTGCTGCCCTCACTTTTAATGATACAAAGTTTGCTCTGGCCTGCACACTCACAAATAGTAAACACTTTTGGAAGCACTGCCAGATGGTTGAAAATAGTATGCAATAAAGTTATTTTAAAGTTGAAGTTTAAGATAAACAAGACAAACCACCACATGCTGAAACTGCATATTTTTGTTGCCAACACGTTTAGATGGAAACAAAGGCTTTCATGCTGCGATGGTTTATACAGCATACTACCGAGTTATGTGCCCAATTATAATAATGTTGGAACAAATTGTAAATAAAAAAAACACTGAGCAGATTGCAAATCTCAATCAACAAAATGAATGGAAAGCCAGTTGGTTTTATTTGATGGCAACACATCTAAAGGAGTGTGATGTGGGCAGTAATAGACTGTAAAAGTAACACATATTCTGCTCATTCCAGGGATTTTTTTTTTTTGTGGTAGAACTGAAAGTATAAAGCCAAAGTAGGCTTAAGGTCCTCACCTATGATTTTCTATTAATCTGATTTAAAGAACACTCATTACCCCTCGCTCAGACTGCACCCGGTCCAGCTGCGGCTCCAGTGTTGGACTGGTTTTGTTGTGGTGCTGTGCTATCACTGTCTTTGAAGCTGCACATTCGAGACCACTTGTTCATGCACTAATTGTTCATTTATTAAGGGAAAAGGCTACTGTGGGCTCCAGCGTCCGACAAAAATAGACTCCACTGGAAATATTAATCCAGTGGGTCCACCGGGGTCTTGCCTTCTTGTGGCTTCAGTTCCCTTTTAAACATGCTCAACAAGGGGCATGTATTTCACATTTTCTAAAAAAATTATAATGTACACCTTTGTCTCAGATGAGGCTTTTGGGCATCAGAGCTTCCTTTGCTATCAGCAATGGGAATGAAAATAAACAAATAAAGCCCTTAGGTCATGTGAATGCTATGCTAATAGAGCCATGCATTCATTGTGAACACAGTTTGACCAGAGAATGGGTTCGGTTTTATGTATGTTTGCATGTGACACATTTGAAATGCATCCAGTTTGTTTTTTTTTTGTTTTTTTTGTTTACATATCCTCTTTTACTCTCAGACATATGAGGCCTATGCCAAAATATATTTTTTTCTTTTGTAAACCCAACAACACTTTTTTGAGATTTACCCCGTCGTCCATTCTGTGTGTCAACAGGCAAACACAATTACTCACCACTGTGTTAACCTATTAGAAAATGTTAGATTCTTGTATTGTTTAAAAACAGTGTAATAGCAGATCAATAGTGCCTTGCGTGGGCCTGACCTTCCCTCTACATATAGGCACCACCTGCTGCCACTCACGTCCCAGAGATGGAGACGTCCTGTCACCAGAAATGTCACCTTATCGACTCCCTGCCGGAATCACATTTTCTCTTTAATCACCCCTGTATGACCAAAATCCATTTTCATTCTCCCGCTCTGGACTCCGATTTGAGCCTCTGTCAGGCGCTGCAGAGGAGTGTGATTCTGGCCAGCCCGATAGAAATGTCATGCCCACTTGACCCTGCAGACAAGTGTAAGGAGTGCAGTCGGAGCTGAAGAAGGCATGCTAAAGGAATTACTGGCAGCCGCAGCTAAAATGAGCCATATGCGAGCGGTGCCCACATAGAGAAAGTCCATAAGACATCTCCTCTCTCCCAGCTGTCAGCGCACCCACCAAATACAGTTTAACAGCAGCTGCAGAAACTAGACCGGTCCCAGAATAACTCAGAGAGGAGTTTGCATCTTCTGACGACATATGTCTTCATTTGGGCTTAAACGTGAATAAGACTTTTGCCTCTGGGATCTAGAAATAATGATTAATTTACAATAAAGTGAGAAAAGCGAGAAAGGAACTTCAGATGTCGCATTGTGACACTATGTGGCTGGTTGAGAAGGACAAATCTGTCTGCATAAATAAACATAAAAATGCCAGGATGTGCTGCACAAACATTGCAATTTAAATGTTTTGCTATTGTACAATGCAAATAGGGATATTATTTGCCATCTTCCCTGTGAAATTGGAAACCTCGAAACACACTTTTCTGAAATAAGATAATGTAGGTCCTCAAGTGCGCAAAAAAGTGTTTCAGGTAAGATTGAATCTGTAACCCTCTAGATGCTGGGCAAACACTAAACACCTGCAACCATGGATCTAGGTATGACCTGGATGAGGTCATCACTAGATTCAAAAGCACTTTTTATGACAACTGAAGGGTTTTGTCTGTCAAAAAGTTTATGACCTGAACATCGGTAAAAGTGGGCTCAAAATCCGACCTTTTTGAAAGCTGCAGGTGCTCTGTCAGCCAAACACCAGCAGTTTGTGATTACGTAGCGCTTTATGGGAAAAATGCTTTCTGAGCAGGAGGTACCAATGAGTACCAATGAGTGGCCACTAATCCAACTCGAGACAGCTCTAAGCTAGCTAAACCCTATCCAGTTATTTTAATAGATAGGCAGAAAATATTCTCCCATAGAGCTGAAATATATATTTTTGTGAATTCAAACTGCCCGTGTTTGGATGACAGGGCATCTACAGTTTTCACAAAGGCCAGATTTTGAAGGAATTCTCTCTGTTTTCACATTTTAAAATGTTTAAATTCTCAGAAGCACCAAAATTTTTGCTTTGTAAAATTTAGCCTAGCCCTGCTCCATGCTAGCTGTGCTCTAGCTGCCATTGCACTGATTGATCAAAGCTGATCATGGGGCACGTTGCTGTCGTCACGCGGTGGGAGGCTAGAATCCAGGAAATAAATGTGGAAGAAATAATGATTTTTGGCATCATGCACCAGTGAGCACAGGTCACTGAAACCAGTACATCACCATCTTTGGTTCATCTTCCAGCTCTTATTATACTTCCATACCTACAACATGTTAAAGATGTTACGCCACAGAAGCATAGTATCTTTCATAATAGTTCATTTTCCTTTGTTCACAACAAGGAGATTGGGTTATGATGGCTGTACCGGTGAACAATATCTGTACTCCCTTGTGTTACTGTAGTTCTCTCCATGTAGTCTCTCACTCTGTGTGAAGGGCTGAATCTAATCTAACCCTGGAAATAACTGACTTTTGGTCCGATCACCTCATGCCCACAAGCCACCTGCGGCAAGTCAAACAAGGCTGCACAGTAAGGACAGGCTCTGTAATCTCTGACTGGGCATTGTTATAAAAGTATAATGCAATAATGATCATTTTGTTTGTTTGATTAATGCAGAATTATAAAGTAAATGTCATTTTTTCCTCCAAATTAGACCACTGCATGCTGTCTTTAACTAATTACACAATATTTCATACATCTCAAACTTGTAAGAAAGAGCGGTATGAGTCACTAAATGGCACTTCGGGATGAGAGCTGATTTGCTGCCCAAATCAAAATGTACAAATGATAAAAGTATGCTATCACAGTCTATATTTCATTTCATTGATTTAACTGATTTCATTTTGATGTGCGTACTGCATTTGTGCCCATCTATGCTCAGGGCGGTGTCAGGAAGCCAGACTCACCAGAACCACATCACAACAGCTGTCTTTCCACTGATAATATAGAAGCTCATTACTATTACCCACCTAACACATCCAAACTGCAGCACACTAGTCTCTGTCAGCCTCACTCGGCAGAAGAAATCCATTACAGATCATTTGCTAACACTAATTTACCATTTAAAGTAGGACTAAAGACATAAAGAAGCAGGGTGATGAGTTGTAATCAGAAACACTTTACAACACTTTAATTAGGGCAGTGCAGCGTGATGTCACATACTTCTTGAACTTGCTGTGGCCACTGGAGGCAGCACACATTTTAGACTGTTTTGACCAGAAAGCTGTAAATTTACCTTGTTTGTTCTGTCCAAAGGAGAAGAAAAACCCTCTAAATTATTGGTGCTGTGGGGAAGCGGGAATCCTATTCATTTCAATGGAGAATTTAAGAAAAGTTTTGCTGCTAAAATACAATATAAAGTATGTTGATTTGTGTAAAGTGTCCAATGTTTATGTGCAACAACAAGTCAACACTGCATTGATTCTGTGAGAGGCTTTAAAACGCCTCTGTAGTCCATATAGAACGTATTTACTGTCAGCCCCATGGAAAATAATACAACCCAAATGAAGATGGCGTCGCGTCGCAACTTCCAGAATAAGGTGAATAAAACATAGTACTTCTACTACACCTGATATGTGCCTTGCGTTCGACTTACTCAACTTTTAACTCATTTAATTCCACTCACCATTCCAGGGAAGCTTTGTTTAAAAAGATTAAAGCTCTTTTTAATACAACATATCTGATCTCTTAAATCAAAGCACGGGCGCTCCACACTGCTGCCCCTTCTGCCGTTGTGCTTTTGAATGATTCTTGTTCTTTTTCAAAGGGAGGATCAGGCTGTCGGGCACCATGTCACGCTTTGTTTGGATAGTGCCTGCTGGATACACACAGGGATTATATTACTTTTAGACAGTGCTTAGGCCAAGAAATAATCCCCCTATTAACTGGACGCCGTTACAATCGCTCCCCCGCGGGCGAGCCTTCCCTAAACACGGGGCTACTCTGGTGACGCTCTGGTGCCTGATGCATGTTGTGCCTAATTTTGCACTCCGAACAATGTGGCTAAATAACAGGCTTTATTCATTACCCCGCTATACCCACCGCATTATCTAAACTAGTGTCCCGTGAGCTCCCTTATTGGGACGATTATGCCTGTCGATGCTTCCCATTTGATTCACAGCGCACGATGGTCGAGGAGAGCCATCAATTGATTGGCTGTAGTGTAGTTTAATGACGGGATGGGCCGGCGTTAGCACCCGAGGGTCCCGGGGGGAGGGAGAGGGTGGGCGGGTGCGCTTGGGGGTGTTGGAAACTAAAGCGCTGAGCAGTTCAAAGCTAATTCAGTGCAGTCGTTCAGTGGTGAAGAATAAACACGCCAGATTGGTGTTGTGCTGAAGCTTTTTTCCACATTACTGTCCGTCCATTGATAGTTGCCCATGGAAACCGTGGAAGCTCCGAGAAGTAAATGGGGCATTAATCACATAAAGTAGGTTGCCGTTAACAGCCTGCACTGAACAAAAGGGGCAGACACATAAAGATACCATAGCAGAGAATTTTAAGTAGACAAAATTAGGCTAATTTGTGAAACTTTAGGCTAAATGGGATTTGATGCAACACTTTCAGTTTCTTCCTCCTCAAAATTTAATTAGTACAAAATCTGCAGGAAATGACCAATTCAGCTTTGGTGATGTCTGCGAAATCTGCCAAGTCTAACAGAAAATTGTACACAAACTAAAATATTTCTCAAACTGTTTGAAAGACATTGGCAAAGAGGTAATAAAAATGTACTTGCCTCTACAATGTTATAGATGCTTTAAAGAGCCCATATCAGGCTATTTTCTGATATAATGTTGTTTCCTCATCACAAACATACCTGGAGTTGTGTTTTGATTCATTCACACACATTAAAATACACAAATACTGCATATTTAAGAGTTTTTTTTGCTTCACTGTGTTTTTAAACTAAAAAAACACACCTTCACTAGCATCATTTGGATTTCAGCCCTGTAATTGCCAGTCTCTACTGAATAAAAGATAAAAGGGAGCTGTTAACTTAAAAAATACCACTACATGACTTCATAAGGTTTAACAGAGCATTTTGAGATTTGGGGACAAACTAATAATTACTCAAACATGTGTGAATGAAACAAAACACAACTCCAGGTATGTTTTTTGAGGAAGTAACAGCATTATAACATGGCTTAAAGCTCTCAAGAGTCCATTTTGTGTAATATAGGACCTTTATTCCCTGGGATCCAGAACATACACTTCTTTAATACTTTACAAAGACAGCAAAAGAAAAATATAAAATCTATCAACTGGACAAAATGTTGTAGGAGCGAAGACGTTCGGCTGCTCATCCAAGTCGCTTCTTCAGTTCTGGTCAGATTACTGCTGGACACTGCCTCATATCTGAAAAACACCTATTGTTTACAGTGTACACAATAGACCCAGCCTACAAACAGAAACTGTAAACAATAGGTGTTTTGAGTTTCAGTGTAGTTAGCTCCTCCCTTCAGATAGATATAAGGCAGTGTCCAGCAGTAATCTGACCAGAACTGAAGAAGCGGCTTGAATGAGCAGCCAAACATCTTCACTCCTACAACTTTTTGTCCAGTTGACAGATTTTTCTTTTGCTATGCATCAGACCTGGACGACTGAGGGACTACACAGATACTTTACGAAGATGTGAGTCAGGTCACCCGTGAATCTCTCCCATTTTCAAAGGGCGTGATTGACAGGTGGATTAACCAATTGGGGACACGTATGGTCCATCCGTATATAGGAAAAAATAAAGGAAAATAGGGGGGCTGAAAAACGTGGCGGATTTCTGCAGAATCAGTGACAAAGTTCTAAACTCTGTTAATCTGAGATGAGGGAAATTAGATTTTATTTGTAAATCACAGGTGACCAATGAGCTCCTTCGTTTCACAAGTGTCACTGAAAAAAAAACTAATCTGATGCATGATCACGTTTGACCGGGCTTGAGACTCAGCGGAGGATGTGGAGACCAGACTGATATCGATCTGTAGAAAACATACAGAGAGATTTCATTCTGGATCTGCCAGGCAAAGACCTTTAAACTTCACTGTGTAACTTTTCTCCTGGAAGTTCTGCCATGCGCTTATCTCTGTAAAGATAATGCTTTGCCTGGGATGCCCACAGTATGGCAATATCTCCATGAAGACATGTATGTGATGCCACCAGGCCAAAATTACAGGTCAGGTCTGTGGAGAGGTGACCCCACTCGCAGTAAGAATTCTTTTGTTTTTCCAAGGCACTGTGGAGTCTTGGAAAATAATTGAATAAATGCAAGATTGAAAAGCTGAAAAGCTTTCAAAATCCATGCAAAGCGGAAACATCTGTAAGACAAGCAGACAACACATCATCCACAAAAAAAGCTACAGTGAAACAAAGGGGTAAAGTATGTATACATTTATCACAATATGCAAGTTTGGGAAATACTAAGAGTTATTACGTTGATTTGGATCTGAGAAACTTTAAACTTAAAATAGCTAAGTTGAGAAGTCCTGGGTGCTTTTGGCCAGAAACACTCTCAAATGTCTGGTATGAATAAAATCAATGGGATCTTGAGCTGTGAAGGAGGCTGAACTTGACTCTCTCCGGCAGATTTGGTCTCCCATTTGAACCACTCCACTTACCATTCGGAGCCTTCTTTTCTTACCTTGCTGACTATCGATGTTTGGGGTCTCACTCTTGTCCCAGGGCGACGTCGCAGTGTAGTCATGCCCCTCTTTCCCCGACCCCGAAGGCTTAAGAGAGATTGACAAGGACTTCAGTGGTCAATATAGAGCTTAGACATGGGTGAACTCGGAAGGAAAGTTTGAAAGATAAACTTTAAGTGTGTGGTTACAATTCAACTGTAGTGTTTTTTTTTTCTTTTTTTTGTGGGGAAAGATCAAGTAGAGGCCTAGTACCAATTACGACAGGTCACGGTGAAGTACTCGGTGTAAACCTGCAACCCCGCAATCAATATTTGGATACTTGTAAGCTCTTAGTCGTAATAGACTTTCTCTGTACTCTGCAGGAATCTTTTCATCTGTGCCGTTTTCATTACAATCTCTTAATGATTTCGTCAGATCCGTTAGATCAATGGAAGGGCTTTGTGGAGCTATATGGAATAATAACGCACGCCATGTGTAAACTGGAAATGGTACAGGGTGTCAAGGTGAGGACGAAAAAAGACGCGCAGCTTTCAGGGTCAAGTCGAGGCTTTATTAGAGTAGGGTGAAGAAAAGGAATTGTATGCAAGAGGTCTATACTCCGAGCAAAACCACAACTAGTCAAATATCTCTCTGTCGGATCTATATGCTACACATCTTTCAGTCATCAAAGTTAGTGATGGAACCATTAAATAATTCTATTTACAAGCCCAGTTCCAAAAACATTGGGATGATGTAAACAAAAGTGCAAAAAACAATAAAAACTATGCAAATGATTGTGAAATATGTTACAATATTCTTCATATTCTGTCACTATATAAGTACGGGATTATATGTGTTATGCTAAAAATGTGCTGAAAAGACATGGTTTTGTATCAAACTAATGTTAAAACGAATGCAGGTTCTTGATTAAACTTAATAAGACTTTTTAGTGTGTGTCTCGCAATCACGCATAATCAAAACAACTATTTCAATGCGATTTTCAATTTACCGCAATGTGTTCTAGTCACAATTTTCAGAACTGGGTTTGTAAAAAATGACAATACATCTGACCATACGTGTGCTTCATATAAAAAAACACCATGTAGATCATTTATTATTCATTATAATCATGGGGGAAAGGGTACTATGTCCAACACTTTCGGGTAAGATAAGTTATTTCTAGTACTACGGGTTAACATTCAAATTCAAATGAAAAGTCAAAAACGGGAGCATATACCACCACTGTCTCCCATTAAAGCAACTACTGCACCAGTCAAGTCCATTCAGTTTAAATGTGTATACAAGCAACCAGTCAGTAGCACAGTAATCAGAGCTAAAAGTATCAACTGCCACAAACATATTTAGGATGCCACTCTCCGCGCCTCCTTTTTCCATATGTTTTCTTTTACTTTTTTTGTTCTTTTTCAGACGTACTGTGTCACATTTTGGCTCGCACATATTAAGCTACAATAAGATAAATAGTGTTTTGTGTATGTACGCGCTGGCCGCCTCTGGTAAGTGGCAGTAGTAGTCCATTAGAGGCGTCTCTGGCCAAGCAAACAGAGGTGGGTTAACACAATGTAAAAAGAATCCAACACACCACCATGTTGGGCATTTTTCATGTTATTATTATTATTTTTTTTTTTTTCGTGTTTAGAAGGAGTCCATGGCCTTGAATTCGCTGAGCGCCTGGACCGGGGAGATGTGTTTCTTTTGCGAGCCCCTTCGGACGCGGGTTTGGCATTCTTCGGGCTTCTCCCTCTTCACCAGCGGCTTCTTCTCTGGAGCCTTCATGCGCCAGGACACCACGGGCGAGTTGACCGCTGCCGTGCCGTAGACCTTCTGGTATTTGGTGGAGGCCACGTAGGACGCCTTGACCGTCAGCACCACGGCGTTCATGAGGTTCTTGGCGGCTTGGATCAGGGAGGTGGCGCTGTCCAGCTGCAAGGACAGAAACGTTCAAATTACAGGCATTACAAGCATTACAGGTAATAGATATTTAGTATTGATTGTAACCAACATGGCAGATGGGACTACAATACAAAACAACATAATTCAATCAGTGACCCAATGGAGCTTTTCATATGTACTAAACTAGCGAGATAAATCAGTTGTATTCTGACACAACAGGATGCTAGATGTTTTCACCCATAGTGTTCCAGCAGTTAAAGGAGTTGATCCGTATGTTTTTAAAAGTTTTTTTTTATAATATTAACTTAATAGAGATGCCATCTATTTGCAATAGAAACGGTGGATTTTGACAATAACTACATACATATAGATGTAGACAGATTTGAGCTTGATCTCTATAAGTGGTAATTGTCTGACACTGTTTAATATATCCAGATCACAAAACACAATTCAAACCTATAATTTACTTGAAGACAATAATATAGGATTTTTTGGTCCTATTTTCACTAAGGTTCTGAATGATGCTTGATCAGCCTCAAAAAGCATGTTGCGCAGAATTGTCTGAAGACTACATGATAAAGTGAATAGGTCGATTTGGATCATCTTGTCAAAACTATAAATCAAATAACAACATGACATGACAAGGCTCCTGGCACATACGCTCAAGGCTTTATGTTAATAATAATGAGAATGTCACATACTATCACATTAATGAACCCAGGCACAACAGCTGTGTATCTGGTAACGCAGGTCAAACAAAAATGTACTATTATTATTCATTTGTTTTATGTTGAAAGATATCACAGAAGCAAATTCTTACTTTGTAAATTTAGGTTCACTTACAATGGCATTTTTTTGTGATTCTGATCAGTTTAAAAGGACTGTACCTGATTTTAATGTATTCTTGTCAAATGAAATGTGATTTCATGGCTCCAGACTAACCATCTGAGTTGGGTGCACCTAAGATTTTCATTTGGGTGCACCAGAAAATGATCTGAATGCACCAAAGTCTGTCGCTTATTTAAGCCATCGTAAAATATCTGTCATGGTGCAATGTCACCATGGGAGAAATGGTGACATTGCACCATGAAAGAAAGAAGTGGGCGTGGCTACAAGTATAAACATGCTCCTGAAATCAGCTACAGGCCATTTAAAAGAGAACTGCAAAAAATCTTGTAGTTTATTGGATGACGTGACTAAGGTTCTCCAGACCCTAGTGCTAAACACCTTAATTAGAGCCGATCACACGGCTCTTATCTCTCTGTGATGTCTCACTACGGAGCTTCGTTAGGGGAGGCAGGGTTCAGGTGCTCCTCTGTCTGGTTTGTTTGGCTGACATTTAAGGGTCAGCGGTCAGTGTGCTTCCGACTCTCGCTTAGGCCTAATGAGCACGATCTCCAGCTGCCCACCATGAAAAGGATAACATCTCAGCAGGCCCTCCGTACCTCACATGAGATGGACCATCACCAGATAGAACGAACGAATGAAATGCAGGTAAAGATGTGTGCTGCTGTGATGATAAAGACGTGTGCTGCTGTGGTGATAAAGCCATCTCTTAGGTTCATTAGAGTGCGTGTGGTCAGTAGGAAATGTGCTAATATAATTAGGGAATGTTTCTCAAGGGATATGCTCCTTAAGTCCCAATCATTATGTATTCATTCATTCCTGTCGAAGGGTATAGCGGCCATGTTTAAGTTTATCCATTCAGCCATATCATTACTGACACAATGCTGACATAATGTAAACATGTGAAATGTAAACACAGATGTAGTCCTTATTCATTCACTCCATATTCAGAGATCACAAAACACCGTAAAAATAATGTGATACTTTCAGGACCGTTTTCACCATTCAAGAGAATATTTAGTTTAAACTTTAAAACTGATAATTGCTATGGCAACAGTCTTATTTTTCATGTTCCTGAAACCCTTGGATAGAAGCCCAACCCCTAAATATACCTGGATAATTTGAATGTTTTGGTATTTGGGACTTGGGTTCATTAGTAAAAAAGGTTTTGTGCATATTGAAGCTTGTAAAGATAATTGTGAGGCTTAGGTTTCAGCAATTGGAAGTCTTTATTGATAATGCATTGCAACCAATATAGGTAGACAGACATTTGTCCCATATTTATAAATGGACCAAGGAAAAACTAGAACAGAGGATATATGGATTTTCTTTTGTCCATAGACACTAGTGTAATATGCCAATTCTCCTCAAAACACAAAATGTAACCAGTAACACGCCGTACCATTACTGATGCAATACTGAGGAAATTTAAACATGTGAAATGTAAACACAGATGTGATTCCACCATTACTCCGGATTTGAAGTTTGGCATGGTTTTGTTGGCACCATGTTTTGGCCTCACCGAGCAACAATTCCATGACAACATAATGGCACCTCATTTATACTGGTGTTGAAGACTGAAGAGAGACTGCAGCACATCGCCTGCTACCAATTCTGTCTTCATTCTTCGCCTGCCAACACAAGCTTGTCTTACATAAAAAAGGATGTAATTAGCGTTCACCAGACAGCATTTTAATTGAGCATGCTAACTATTTTTACCTTTACAGCTCATACCGTATGCACAGAGAATCGCACACTGCGGTCGTAACCTCTTTGTTTAATCATACACTTGCTTTCCAGGTATGAGATTGTTTCATTAGAGCTTACACACATGGGCATGGCTATGTTTATGAAATGCAAGGGGTGCTGGTGTCATAAAACTCATTAATGTTGTAATTAAACTGACCATGGTTGAGTAAAGAGGAAAAACTGTAAATGGCAAATTGTTAGCAGAATAAAAACTAATATCTATGAGGCCCTTAAAAAGAAATTTCTCTAGTGAGTATGTGAGGGCCAGCTTATGACTCTATGAAACTATGTGATCCAGGGGAATACACATTCTGATTTACCCTGTTGAAGCCTCTCAAAGTGCTACGCTGCTGTCATTATTCATTCACTCTCATAGACTGTATAAAGACATGGACTAAGTGAGTGTGACGTCACCCACAGCGTTCGGCTCCAAATGAAGCTCATCGAGGCTAGAGCAGTTATAGGGGTGAATTTGGAGCCGAGTTCCATATTTGGAATCCCGACCGCGAGTATCACAGCAACCAAAGAGCCAATCGGGAGCGAGGATGTTGAAGCCCACAATGCTGGTTTAGCAGGGAGCAGGCTCTTAGCAAAGTGGGTGAAGTGTCTTGCCTAAAGACACAGCCACTTATTACTTAGAGAACAGCTCAAATATATATTTTGCCAAAGAAAAAAGAAAGTTTCCTTTAGATGGCAAATGTGAAACCTATCCCAACCTCCCCCCTCACCTGGCCTTTGTTCAGGCTCACCTGCCACTCAAAACACACCGCCTCTCACTGCCCCCTCCACCATGGGCTCAAATCAAGCCTCTAATGATGTATTCAATGGGAATACGAAAATGCCATTCTATGACATTTAAAATAAATAATCAGCTAAAAAAACATGCTTCTACTTATAGTTACTTGCAAACCACTGAGAATCATGTAAGTTAGCAGTGTTTTATTGCATTTAGAACTTCAAAGTTTTAGAGGCCAACTTTTATTTCCAAAGCAGTCTGAATGCATCATGGCAGAGCGCTGTCTTAAGTAATTGTAGTTGACAGATATAAAACTCACTCGTGGCAGATATTGGATTTGTGAAGTGAGAGAGCTATGTGTTCTTCTTCTATCAGACCAAAGCTGGCACGCTGTCTGTCTTCAGTAATGTAGATAGCATTGATACAACAGAATTACAAATTGCATAATAACTTATGAACATAACATAACATATGAGCTGAAGTTTAAGTGTAGAACGGTGAGTGTGTCACGCCAGGCATGAAAAGTATATCCTGGAGAAAAAAGATCCACTGTCAATCAGTCATTTATTAGCTGCTTATCAGTCTGGAACAACCACAGAGACCTTAATATGCTCTGCCCTTTAGTGAGCTGTATGGGGCTGATTATAATCTCAGGTCAGCCATAGGTCTACCACCCACAGAGGACAGTGTGAGATGATGAGTATATATGCAGAGTGGACCTACCCCAGACACAATGAGCTCTCCGCCCAGGTTCTGCACCTCGGCCTTCACTTTGCTGCAGATGTTGAGCTGGTGGCAGTACAGGGCGATCCTCTGGAGGTAGGCCAGCAGGTCCTGCTTACAGGCCGAGTCTGGACACTGGGAGAGACGCAAACAACAAACAGTCAGGGTGAGTTTAAATAACAGTTTGGGTTTCAGATGACATCACAATATTGTTAGGTCCTATATTAAGTAAAATTGACTCTTGTGAGCTTTTAGCCATGTTATAATGTTATACATGATTAAAAACATACCTGGAATTGTGTTTTTTTATTATTCTGTTTACATCTCTAAAGCTCAAAATGCTCTGTTCCACCTTGTGATGTCATGAAGCGGTAGTTTTCAAGTTAGCAGCTACCTTTTTACGTTTAGTTCAGTAGAGATTGGCAATTCCAGGACTGAAATCATCCAAATGATTCTAGTGAAGGTGTATGGAGTTTAAAAACACAGTGGAGCACATCATTTATTACCACATGAAATCACATGAGTGTTTTCTGTTTGAGAAGAACTCAGCCTAAACATACAGGTGTGAATGAAACAAAACACAACTCCAGGTCTGTTTGCGATGAGGAAACAACATTATAACATAGATCAAAAAACTGTGTAAAAATAATGAGATACTTTCAGGACCATTTTCACCATTTAAGGGAATATTTACTTTAAACTTTAAAATAGTTAATTGCTATGGAAACAGTCCTATGTTTCATCTTCCTGAAAGCCTTGGAGAGCAGCCCAACCCCTAAATGTACCTGGATAATTTGAATGTTCTGGTCATTGGGATTTGCGTTCATTGTAAAAAGATGTTATGCATAATGCAGCTTGTAAAAATTAACTGTGAGGTTTAGGCTTCTGCAACTGGAAGTCTTTTTTAATAATGCATTGCAACCAATATCGGTACATAGACATTTGTCCCACATCTATCAATATTATATTCTAGAATCTGAAAGCAAAGACCTCAGACTTAAATGCACTCAGCACTAGTTAAACCTCATTATTGTGGAGAGTCTAACCTATACATTATTAAAACACATTACTTGGAGGCAAATCCTTCTGAGATTTATGCCAGCTAACTTTGTCTAGCCAATACAAGCTAACCCTCCACAGAAATATATTAGAAATGTGCTATAGAAACTTGCCCTGCTCTGACAGACATGGTGACCTTTCTGCACCTATGCCTCACTTTATCTTTACAAGGAGCTGCTGTCATGGAGATTACATTAAACCAGCCTGAACTTCTGAGCACTGAGCAACTGTCTGCGGAAACTGAGGGAATCATTTTATTATCATTTTATTACTTCTGGTAATAAGAATACTTGTGAGAAAAAAAAAAAAAAGTTTAAAATATAAATTGTTTACTTTGCTTTGAAGTACTCGAGGAAGAAAAATACTAAATACAAAGTGGAAATTCTCCCTGCAAAAACGACTTGTTATAGCAGTCTTTGAGTGGTTGAGTTTTTGTGAAGCCACAAGAGGCAACAACAACAAGTCTAACAAAACCAGTAGGAGTCCAAAAACGGTGGTCACTAATTATACGCTTTAGCGCCGTAGAGAGGCCTGTGTCGTTTAGCATTTCTTTTCAGTTATGGGCTGCAGCAGGTAAGACTTTCAAAAGCCTGGTGAGCTACACCACAGGGCGCCAGCACATTCATTTCATGTGTAGAGAGTTATTGCCGTGCATGTCGCGAGGGGAGAAAAGAACGGATCAATCAGACATGAATGAGCATATCACGTTCTAACACAAACAGCTGGCCTATCTGTGCACTGGGTCTGTGTGCCATTTTGCCAGCAAATGACCAAAATCACAGCGAGCACCAAATAGAGCAGTGGGGAGGGCGAGGGCAGCCTCTTCAGGGCGGCTGCTCCCACTCCTCCACACTCTTATTATGTGTCTGGGTCCCTTCCAGGAGCAGCCATGGCCCACTAGGCTCCCAGTGGGTTAAGAACACTGCATCAGCTGCTTAAACACTCCGAGCATCGTTTTGTCGCGACACCTTTCTAGCAGCCATTAATATTAAAGGGCTCTAACTAGGACGCTCAGCGGTGTGGCATGAGGAAGTCGCAGCTCATTTCCTTGTCCTGGAGGCTGCAGTGGAGGGGGACAGCAAGTTAAACATGGGCCCGTGATATGAATATGTCCCCCCCAAGGCTTAGCGCCATCGTGGCTGCCCATCTCTGCTCTCCCTGGAAGAGCCTCTTATCATAAGAGAAACTGTATCGATTGGCTAGAAGTGCTCTCCACAAACGATGGTCACAAACAGAGTTTAAACATTCCCTCAAGTGTCTCAAAGTAGCAGTGGAATTTAAAGGGAACAATCCGAGGTGTGATGTATTTTTACTGGTATGTCCTTGTCAAAGGTAAACATGGAGGTGGGAGGCATACGCTTCTGCAACATTCATTAATATGAATACCACATCACTCTATGGAATTTGATTACATTCTGTGATTTAGAGTGAAATGTACTTCAACCTGAGATGCTCTGACAGAATTGAGACCCATTTCATTTTCCATTCTATTTTTAAGTGTCTTTTAAAAGATTTGTTAGGACATTCCATTGCTTTTATTGTTTCCATAGATGTATACAATTAAGATACAGTGCATTACATTGCACACAGAAACAATTTCACGAAGCGATTGGATGTCTTTTCCAAGTTATTACGCCTGCCCTGCCATTATTCTGTGCCATCACAGCTAACTGCACATCATACACATGCACTGTAGCCTCAGGCCTGTTTGATGCAGACATGACACAAATTCCGCCATAGTACAGTTGACTAATAGTCCATTCTTTGCACAAATTCCTTTTAGATGTAAATAAACAGTATGCTCCATTACTTTTTCAGGCACAATGAACACACCTCCATGCATTCCATCTTCTTGGCGGCAGTCCTCATCAGAGAGTGTTTATCTGTGAAACACAGCGGGGAAATGCGCTGTGCTTTGATGCCTGACTTCGCTTGGCCTTTTTTTAAACTCGTCTCGACCTCACGGCATCTTGGAGCATTTCCATTTCATAATATTTGTTCTTTGACACTGCTGTGTCCCAGTCTGATCTCTGTGAAGTCAATGGGAGCGACAGTAAGGCGAAGAGGGTCAGGCGCACAGGAAATCAAAGTTGCGATAGGCTGTGGTTGGCTGTTGCATTTTTACATTTTAGGCCATAAGTGAGGGAGTTCTTTTTTTACGGGGGATATTTGAGAGACAATGTGACGAGCTGGGAGTGATGTTAGATAAGGGCAAGGCACGGATGAGAGCGCAGCAGTCTGTCAGAACACAAGTCACACCTCGTATACGACCGCCGCTGCATGGACAAGTGGATTCATTACCAAACCACAGCTACTTTATATTCGCCACAAAAGCCACGTATATGTGAGATGTTTTCTGCTATTCAAGAGGCTATAGCCAAATGTCAGATTGGAAAGGTGAGCCATGCAACGCAAACATTAAGCCACATATAGGTTACGATGTGGACCAAAAGACATAGAAGCTAAATCTGGACTTGATCCAGGAATCAACAGTCACTCACCTCAAAGTGGGGTTCCCGGAATTTTCCCCAAAGACTCATAAAAATCAAAGACATGATAGAGAATAACTTAACGTGCCTCCCCCCTGTGTCTGCGTACACTGAATGAATGATGTGTGAATGGGTGAGTGGGCCAGGGCTTAATTTGAACTGGAACAACCTGGACAGGATCCAGCAACTGCCAGAGTGCGTTCCACCAATTGTTTTCTTTGCTCCGGTAACTACACTGGAGTTAAACCTTTATGTTCAAGGTCTTGAATAGTAAACACAGACCTTTGTGTTTTAGTTGAATTAAGCTCACATTTTCGTGTGCCACAGGCTACGTCTCATCTCCTCCGCTCCGCTCTCTCAGCACAGAACTGTCCTACAGCTTGAGCCTGTGCTACTGCCCCCTTCTGTGAGAGTGGTTCAGCCCGCTCCCGAGCCTCCCGTGCAGAGCGGGAGTTCTGAACCTAATTTATAGGCAACTCAACTTTTTTTAATGAGCCAAAGCGGCAAAATGGGACTAATTTGTTCGCGATATTAAATGGACTTTGACGACAGAGAGGGCAGACGAGGATATGAGGAAATTCAACATCGCAGCATTAGGACTAAATACGGTAAAGTCACAGGGTAATGGTCTGAACAGCTAATGATCTGAACAGCCTCATGTGAATGAACAGTTTTTGTACAATTTTCAATTGTCAGATTGAGCCCATACAAGGAGCGAACGAGGGAAGGGCTGCGCTACGGTGTGGGGTCAGGGAGCAAGCGCATGGGCGGGCGTCAGTCAGAATGAGCGCTACAAAGTTGTAAACAGTCAGAATGAAGGAACATCCCCGACATGGTTAAAATGTGGTCCGACAAATAAAATGCTTTAAGATGGTCAACTGCATAGTATTTTGGAATTTTTGAGTGTTTAAACTCACCAACTGTGTGCATTCTGGTTAAGTTTTGACCTTGTATAGTCACCGGTGCCAAAGACACTTTTTGTTCCGACAACGTCTAACTTACTGTACATGCCTTGAAGCTATAAATGTTACCACTTGCCATTTTTTTCCAATTTTTGAAACCTAAAATTCAGCTTTTTTTTTTATAACGATTCAGAAATATATAGTAAATGATGTGCCCCCAGCAAGCTTCCAATATAATTTATGTTTTTTATCTATTTATCTATTGAGTCATTTATGTCAAAAAGTCTATGGAGAAACATTAACGTGAATCTTCCTTCCTAACCAGCAAGGCAGGTAGGACTATGAGCAGCATCCACGTTCAGTTGTAAATACTTTTCTCAAACATGACCTATTTAAATTCTTATGCATGCTTATGTAGAACTAGTACCACAACCCTACAAATACATCGCCTGCAGCAACTTCAATGTTATTTTGTGGACTTGGATTTTGTCCACACTAGAGCAGCCATTAACAATTAAATACACCCCTGGAGAGCCTATTAAATGAGATCGCATATAGACTATATTGGCAGGGTGGAGAGCTATTGAACCAATTCTATGTATATTTGTCAAGTATGCAGACACAGGGAACGAATGGCAGTTATAGTGGACCATTAGCGCTTGATCAATGAAGTAATGGGAATGCTGTTATTCTGACATTCCTCGATATCCCGCCTATCAAAGAGCTGTTGCCCTTCACCTGTGTTCAATCCCGGTTTATCCAACAGAGTGGCTACATATCATGTCAGGCCAACTCATCTATTACACAATCCAATAGATTAATATTACTGATGCGAGACCAGGGCCCCATTTCACATTCAAAGTGAGTGTGTTTCTGTGCCGTACCTCCTGCTCCTCTGAAGGTAAGCTGTCACCTGTCACTTGTGCTGAGCTGCTAATCTTTCCATTTGCTCATTCTCTGGCTGTCATATTCGCCCAAAAACAAAGGAAGAAGACAGTAGCAGAACAAACTGGATGTGACTATTTACAGACGTATTTCAAAGCCAGCGGATGTGAGTAAATGTGAAAGCAGACGGTTCTCGATAGATGTAACAAAATGAAGGAGAATGGCGTTATCTCGGGTGATTTTGCATTTGGAGAGTTCGGAAGAAATGAGTGGTAAGCAAAATAAGTTGTTTTTAAGATGTTATGCGGTTTATAAACTCCAAGCAATATAGAGAGTAGGGCAAGGGGATATGGTCTAAAACTTTGATCACATTATAAAAGAGACAATTTGCAGTAATCGTAAAATTGATGATATACCTAAGGTTGCTTAAAGGTGGCTTTTATAATAATTCTAATTTGTTTTGGGCTATTTAGATTATAACTATAAGTTCTGCTTCCACTCCTCATGTCTTATCGCTTTCATTAGATTAGAGTTTTTAGCCTCTGCAGGGCCTCCACAGTGAGTGTTTAAGTCGCTCTAGACGTTAGCGGTAGCAATTAGCCACAATCTCAGTCTGCCTCCCCTCTCAACTGTGAAGAAAATCAGCTGCAGTGCATGCTCAATATCGCAATATGCCAAATTTCAGATCATCCCCATATACGTAATATATATCTCACCAGCCCGATATGGCTCATTCATAGTTTCAAGTATAAAATTTAGTCCCTGACCACTGATTTTCACAGAGCTGATTCCAGTAGTAACTTGGATCTCTGAAAAACTATCCATGACCAAACTAGAGTTTGTTTTGAATCGCTTTTCATTTTTGTCTTGTG
>JACM01063774.1:0-22626 GCA_000787095.1 Periophthalmodon schlosseri
CATGATGTTGCTGTGACGTGTCCAGTCCGCAGTAAATTATCAGAAGACCACATGAACCTCATTCGAGTATTTAGTTTTGATAGTAGTTTTAGTATTGATTAGTGTGATTACAATACTTAACCACATCTTTAATCCAAATACAACACAGATACAAGTTGAAATGATGGCAAGGTATTCTAGATTTTGAGATACTTTTCAATAGGAAATTTTGGGCTGTGGTGTAGTTTTCACCCCATAACTAGAAGGTCAGTTGTTCGATCCTCAGTTGAAAATACTGCTATGTTCCTTCAGACATTCCGAGGGAATAAGACAAGTTTATTATGGTAACTGAAAAAGGTCAAAAGATCCAAAAAATTAACATGACTTTTTATCATAGTGAGCAGTAAGTTTAGGGCAACCCACGGTTTCATGTTTTGTATTTTTTATGGCAAATCATTGTGCAGAATCATATACAGTAATTTTAATCGAACTAGCTGTATATACTTCTAAGAATACAAAGACTAAAAAATAAAACAGTTCACTAAAACTTCTCAAACTTTCCTTCAATTTTGAACCAGAACGCTGTGAGGTCAAAGGTGAGACCAGTGTAGCGCTTTAGCAGACTGCAATTTCATGAAGCAGAGCTCGGGGCTGGGAGTTGAATACATTAAACTCATGGATACTGTTGCTATAATGTTTCTCTATGGAAGACTACATGGTTTGGTCCACATTTCCACCCACTGTGCCAAGCCACCATCACCACTGGCCCGCTCCCCCCAACCCAAAGAAAAGTAAAGCCGTCCAGATGGGCACTCTATCATTGGGAGAGTTTTGTCAGGTTTCACCGAGCTCCGCCACAGGCACTAAATTAAAGACACTCGCCCTCAAGTCTTTGGACGGCCCGGAGATGTGGTCGGCCGCATCGGGGCGAGCCAGCTCCTCCTGAACTCTGCCTTAAGGAAACATACAGTAATAGTTAGATTCCACATGCATTGCTAATAAACTGAAATGGACAGATTACAGTTACATTTGAATAAGTAAAGTTTTGACGAAGTTTTACTGGGGTAGTTTCTAGCGCCATACTTTTACTCCCATTTGAGTGATATTTTAGTAACAATATTCTCACTTAAAGACGGGGTATTACGCTTCCATCTATCCATCAATTTGGTTCAATTTTATCTCTATAGCACATTTAAAATACAACTTAAGATGTCCAAAGTGCTTCACACAGAAGTAAACAAAAAACATAAAACACGACACACAGGCAAAGAACAAAAAAAACAATAAAACACAAAGATATTCTGTCTAGCTAGAACTAAACGCCAAGGAGAAGAGGTGTTTTTTTTAGTCTTGTCTTAAACTCCACCCATCCATTTTCTTCTGCTTTATCCAGGGCCAGATCACTATGGTAACTTATTGTCTACTGCCGAAAACAACATGTTAAATAAGTTTCATTTTCGTTCCGCGCTGTAATGTAACAATAACACAATCGCACAACACATTTCGCTAAACTACTGCTCATCGCATCAGGTTTGTGAAGTTGTAGCGTATTGTTTTGTATCCCGCTTTTGTATATTTATGGAGAATTGTCGTGTGGGAGCATGGGTGACGTAGGCTTGTGGGCGGAGCAGACAGCTGACCATAAAGAGGGTTCGAATAGGGCCAGGAAGAGATCACTAGATTTCTCAAACATGCATGGATGACATCTAAAACCTCCTCAAGCATTTCTTTGATGAGGGAAGGAATAGGAACGCTCCAAAAAGTGGATTTTGCTTAATACCCCCTCTGTATACACAAGTTTTGGTGACTATTTCCACTATGAGTAAGTCTAAATGACTCACTTAGACAATATTTTGAAAGCAGTCAAAAGGGTTTCTTGCACGTTGCCTCAATATAAGTGTTCCACATAGTTACTCAGTTACTCCTAATTAATGGTTACCCCAAATACATTTTAGTCTTACTTGAGAAACAACTTTTTTTTTATGTATAGGTTCATTTAGTACAATTTTTGGCTGCCTACCTCTGCTCGAGCGCTGTGGGGTCAGTTTGGCACGGTTATATTTTGAAAGGGAATATTAAGGCAAAACCTGCGGAAGAAAAAGTGTGCCAAAGCAAATATTTGGATGAGGGGTAATGGATGAGGTAGAACGAATGGATGAACAAACAGAGAAAGAAAGAGTGCAGATGAGCTGAGGAGAGAAGACGGAGAAGTAGGCGGTGAACAGAATGTGGTATTGTGCTGGACAAGATGGAGGAGAGAGAGGCCGGTGGACAAGAGGGCTTTCAGGGTTAGCACTGTTTGTAGTGCAGCATGTGCCCACCAAGTCTGCTCTATCGGGCATCTGTCTTAAACAAAGCTTGGTTTTGTTATAGTCTTTGGATGTTGCAAATTGTCCAACAAGTATTTTATCTATGTTTATTTAGGCGCAACAGTGAGGGCAGCCAATTCTTATGGAAGCAGAGATAGGATGGGTAGAAAGGTCTGACTGACTTAGCGTCTGTTCACTTGCACATATACAACACCAAAATTAGGACTAACCTGCGACTTAAACTGAAAGTAAACCCGCTACATCACGACTAAACCTGGACTAGACCAGGACTAAACCAAGACTCGACCAGGACCAAACCAAAGTCCAAAGTCTATCCATGGGTGTCAGAATGATGAACATGCAGGTCCATTGCCATAGCGATTAACAATTTAAAAGATAATATTATATCTTATCAAAGGGAAAAAGTTCTCATAATGTTGCATATAACTGGAAACTGGAAGAAGAAGATTTTTGTATAAGTAAGACGCTGGTTTCAATCCTCTAGTGTGTATTGTAAGGCTCTTGAGCAAGACACTTTTTACATATATAGATAAACTAAAGTTACAAGGCTGAAGAAATCCTAAGAAATCCTTATAATGACCACTGCTAGGCTTATGTAATTAACTAGATCAGCAGTATTTGGACGTTATCTCCATCCTCTGGCAACTTTGCTTTTGTTTACCATGAATTGAGCAGTCCCTTGCCATCTGCCCCCTGTACGGCGAGCGGTCAAGCCTGCCTGTGTGCGTGGTCAGTCTCAGGCCTGATCACGACGCATTACTCACTGGAGATGGACCCTAATTGAGAGCGCTAATACCATACCAGAGCCCTGTACTGACAGACTAAGCCTCAGGAGCGGGTGGATGGCGAGTGACAGGCCCATAAGGATTACAGTGGGACAAAGAGCATAGCGGATGTAGCTAAGGAGGGGCAGTGGTTTTTATAGAGCTAAGTGCAGGGTTAGCGCTAACTGCACACACGGCCCATCTGTCTGTTTGCTATTTCTTTATCTGCCTGACCCCCATTTTATCTCCAGCGCTTCCAACCTCGCCGTTTTTCCTACCTGCCTTCCATAATCTCCTCTAAAGAACTCAAAGTCTTAAACCTATCTCCCCAGAAACTTTTCCCTCAACTTATTTTTCCTGACAAAGACGGTTGGATCAGAGATTGAGCTCTCCCTCTCTCCTCGTCCCTCCCCTCCCTTCTGCTGCTTTTTCAGGTGCAGTATAGACGGCGTTGAGGACAAGCGCATCGTCGGTATGCAGATAGACAGTACGAGCCATGCGCTGTGGGTTGCCTTCACCTCCTGTGTGGTTAAAGTGCCGCTGTCACGCTGCGAGAAGCACGGACACTGCAAGAAGTACGTGTCAAAGTTTGCAGTACTAATCGATAGGGGTGGGACGAGACACGATTTTCACAACATGAGACAAGTGACAAGATTGGGTCAACGAGAATGAGACAAGACGAGAACAGATCCACACTGCAGTGCTTTGGAGCTACCACTTTTTTTCAGTCATATCTGAAGAAGGACTTGACCCCGAAACGTCACATTGTGGTGGTATTAAAATAAAAATAAAAAGACTGGGAGCTCCAAAGAACTGCAGAGCGGATCTGCTTTTTCTATTCTCGAATGTTTGTCTTTGGACCCAGCACACAGTCGCAACTTTTATCAGATGTGCGTGCTTCTATCTGCCAGTACAAGACGAGATTTTGATATAATTTGTTATAGATAAACTGTGCAATCCAGTCATTGGAGCACAGCTTTTTGGAACTATAGCTTCTCAAATGATGTAACGATCCAGTGCTTAACCCTTTATGCCCAAGCCAAATTGGACAAAAAGTTGGTTAAAAAGTCTCACAAGATCATTTTTTCTCATGTATGCACAATCTTGTTGCAGTTTGATCTTGCAAGATCTTGCGGTGCGAGATCTTGTCCCATCCCTACTGTTCAGTTGAAATGTAAAGTTGTATTTTGCTTCATGTGTGATTTTCTATGCCATGTTTTAGGTCATGCATCGCCTCCAGAGATCCATACTGCGGTTGGGTGTCAGAAGGAGCGTGCCGGCAGGTGGTTGGCAACGTCAAGTAAGTGAAACAAGCTATTTACAAACGAGGTTGTTAAAGCATCAAAGCCGTAGACTGTATAAAGAAATGGACTAAGTGAGTGTGACGTCACCCATGGCGTTCGGCTCCAGTCAAATGAAGCTCATCAAGGCTAGAGCAGTTATAGGGGCCAATTTGGAGCCGAGTTTCATATTTGGAAGTTCGACTGTGATATCATAGCAACCAAAGAGCCAGCCCTGAGTGAGGCTGTTGAAGAGAACACCCCCTCCCGCTCGCACAACTGGTGTAGTGGGGAGCGGGCGCTTAGCAACGCTGTCAATCAAGCCTGTTGCTAACACTAGTGGGAGCAACCTCGGGGAAAGAAGGTGTCTGATTTATCTGTTATTAGCAAAATAAAAACCCTGAATCATGTAGAGTGGGTTAATATGAACCTTTAAAGACCAAAATGACGAGCCGGACAGCAGCAGTTGATGGAGCCAGAAGCGTGGCGGCTAGCTAGCTAGGTTAGCTACGCCCATTTATATGTACAGTCTGTGATCAAAGCATAGTAGCAGAGTGGTTAGCATCCCTAGTTTACAGCAATATCAGTGGGTATATTTACGTGACCAGTAAAAATCAGATATCTAATCAGACCACCCAATTATCAGATCTGATTTTTGGTGTGTATTTACATTTACACCTGGTGACATGTTTTCTTTAATTCTTGTCATTAGTTTGCCCTTTTTTGCACATTTGTTTTGCACAATTTGTTGCACCAGTTACTCACATCACTCACTGTTTACATGGCATTTCAGCAATCTGATAACTCCAGAAATCAGATACTGATCAGCAGCTTAATTCAACTCAGTTTAATTTTGTTTATACAGCACATTTAAATCTACTTCAACAAAGTGTTTCACATAAAAGTCAACAAAAAACAAGTATACAGATAAGACGATACATAGGAAAAAAACAGTAAAAAAATAAAACACCAATAAAACGCCAAGATATCCTGTCTAGCTAGTATTAAATGCCAGGGAGAAGAGGTGTTTTTTTTAAGTCTAGTCTTAAACTACAATAACTACAGTATCTACATGTATACCTATAAGATAATAAACTTGTAACAGTAGCAAGAATAGTATTAATTCACCCACTTCACATGAGATTAGATGTGTATATCGATGTTACACTATATATTAGAGTCTCTTGTGTTTTTTGTTGGCATAGGCCACTATGTAATTCCTACTGTGTATTCAGCCATTTCCTGATTATTAGTGCTAGTTTTATTACATATAATTTAACAGCCCATTGCGCGCTCCTGCTGCCCTTTATGGTAACTCCATATTACTGTAATAATAACAGTTCTCGTGTGTTTTTGCTGCGGCTCTGTTCTACTTGAAAAATGAGTAGCTGGGATGACCACATGTTTGCTACAGTCCATTGTCAGTGAAAAGCCAAGAGACACAACTGCTCCAGGCTTAAAACAACAACTGAGTAACTAGTTGCTTGAGATATTTTTTTTAGCTGTGAAGTTCATTTAGTTATCCAAATTCTTTCCAGATTCATGTTTGTATGGATTTTAAAGCTGCACTGTGTAACTTTTCTGGTCAGGGTCCGCTACTTGCTTCCCTTCTTGTTTTATTTTTGTGCCATTACGCATTTTTATTGCACCAAAATACCATGAAAAACATGCATTCTTACTGAAAGGAGTTGCCTCTACACATATGTGACGTGCAACTTGGCCTGGTGGCACCATCTGCTTGTCTCCATGGGCACAGATAAGTTTAATGCCGTACTTTGGAACATTCTTGGCCATTCAACAGCAATTCCAGGCAGGTGGCAGACCTTTCACTAGAAAAATTACATTTTTGTGCAAATTTAAAGATCCTATATTAGGCAAAATTGACTCTTCTGAGCTTTTAGCCATGTGATAATGTTGTTACCTTGTCAAAAACTTACTTGGATTTGTTGTTTGTTTCATTTACACATGTTTGAGTGACCCTTTATTATTAATCTGTCTACATCTCCAAAGCTCAAAATGCTCTGTTCCACCTTGTGATATCATGAAATGGTAGTTTTCAAGTTAACAGCTCCTTTTACCTTTAGTTCAATAGACATTGGCAATTCCGGGGCTGAAATCATCCAAATGATTCTACTGAAGGTGTATGGAGTTAAAAACACAGTGGAGCACTTCCTGTATTACCACATGACATCACAAGATGGAACAGAGTGTTTTCAGTTTGAGAGAAGAACTCAGCCTAAATATGCCCAGATTTGGTGTTAAACATGTGTGAATGAAACAAAACACAACTCCAGGTCTGTTTGTGATGAGGAAACAACATTTTAACACAGATCAGAACATAGCGTAATATGGGCCCTTTAAATAAGGCTACAGACAAAAGCTGCTTTGCAAGACACAAATAATCAGAACAATTACAGTGAACGTTTTTGACTTTATAAACACAAAGGAGCACCACCTTGTGACATCAGCTCGTTTGACAGGGAGTCTTGAGTTCCTCAGAATGAGCCAGTTTAGCTTAGTATGGGGTCCTTAGTTCAAAGTACGAAACATTTACAATTCAGTGTGTTTGGCTTTGCAGCATAAAGTTCCAAGTCTCTGTTATGGCCACTGTCTAACACTTAATCTTGTATACTTCTGAACCATCACTGTCCAAACTCTTTGCGCAAAAACCAGCCCTCATTTTGGACCACCCACAGACCTATTTGTTTAGCCACTGAAACATCAACTTACAATTTATTATTTCCCGCTGACAATGTTAGAGTGTGCTTTGAAACTTTTATTAGACCGTATCTCACAATGTTTGCCATGCTATGGTTTTTTGTTTTTACAATTTGTCGCCTTTGATTTTTCTAATTTAATGCCTTGTAGGTGCAGTTTCAAGCAGCAGAAATGCCTAGTGGAAGAATGAATGGAAAGAGAGCGCTGTCAGCTCCGTGCAGCCTGGGTTAAGGGAAACATAGAAGGCCATTGTGACTATAATTTGTGGCCGTACTTATAATAAAAAGCTGGATTATACTCCCTGAACAAACAGTGTGCAGAGTTTTGCGGTTGGGAGAAGCATTTCGCTGATGAAGTCATAACAAAAGCTCCAGAGCTGCAGCGGCTATTTGAAGTTCGATCCCGGCGTTTCAAAATGTTGGGGCTGGCAAGCTACTACCGTAATAGGCACGGACTTGTCATACCCAAATGCACACGGAAGGTTTATGAGGCAAAATAGACACACGCAACCTGTCCTATTATTTGAGTGCAGAGGCAGAGGCAGAGTTAGGAGCAGGAGGAGGCATTAAGGGGGCAGATGACCTCCCTGTGTTACTGTGCAATATCCCTAAATGAGAAATGGTGGATTAGACCGGGGTGTACTTTGCGATGTCCCATTTTAAGGTATTAGTTCACAGGCCTAAGAGCACAATAGCCAGATCTATTTCACATTATGGCTCCAGGGAAAAGTATTATAATCTTATCATGACAATAATTGGACTTAATGTTGTAAATCTGTCTAGAATAGATGTACTATTTTCTATGTGGTTGTATTTATGTTATGGGGCGACAGTAGCTCAGTTGGTAGAGTGTTTGTCTACTGATCTGCGGTTCGAATCCCACTCTCATCACTGGTTGAGCGGTCAGATCCACTGGCCCACTGGTTGGTGGTGCAATTCTAGCACCCACAGATGAATGCTGTTGCTGTGTCCTTGGGCAAGACACTTAACCCTCCTCGCACTAACTGTCTGCGTACACCTGTGTATGAATGTGTGAGCGAATGGGTGAGTGGTTCATTGATGTAAAGCACTTTGAGTGCCTTGAAGGTGGAAAAGCGCCCACCTGAAAGTTGTCAGTTCAATTCTAGCTCCTACTACTGCTTTCTGTTCTTGTTAAATTGGGCAAGACACACTCCTTGCCTCAGTTTTGTAGGCTTGTGTAAATGGGTGAGAGTGAATGATTCCACCTTTAGTGGTGTCCCAGTGGAGGCCGAAAAGTGTTTAACTTGACTAGTTTTTAACCAGCATAGTAAGACTAACAGACACAAGTCAGTTTATAACACTGAATCTTCCAGTGTCGTTTTTGTATTCTGGCCAACTCTAATCAACAGTCCTGTCATTTTAAGAAGGATTTAAACTAGATTTCTAAATATGATCTCCAGAAAACAGTCACATAGGACTCATATGCCCAACAGGCTCTGAGCACAGCAGTACGCTAGCTAGCTCACTGTGTCGCAAACATGGGTCTATAATAAGAACTGGATAAGACATTCTCCCTCTGTCCCAAGGCAAGACGAACTAGTGGTTGCTTCCGGTACTGCAGCTCCCAGGAGCTTGGGTCCAGAAAGAATTTCTCCCATAGAGCACAGTGTATTTTTTGGGAATTCAAACTACTCGTGTTCACCTGACAGGGCATCCACAGCTTCCCAAAGGTTTTGTAGGGATTCTTCTTTATTTTCACAACATGAACATTTAAAAATTTTAAATCCCCAAAGCTCCAAAAAGTTAGCTTTGTAAGATTTAGCCTAGCTCTGCTCTGAGCCCACGTTAGCTCCGCTCTAGCAGCTATCACTCTGATTCTGATGTCACATGGGAGGAGGCTCTAGCCCGTATTGAGGAAGTATTGCGGAAGAGAAAATTATTTTTGGGGCCAAGCGCCAATGAGCACAGGCCATGGAAAACAACACAACGCCATCTTGGGTTCACCTTCCAGTTTTTATTGTGCATCCATAGTCTCAAAGCTAACAGTCACTTTTATTAAAATTGTAAAATATAAAATAATCAACCTATTAAAATTATTTTTATATGTAGAATACTTGCTTGCTTCAAAATTAGCATGAGTGTTAACACTGAGACACAAACCTCTCTCTTTCTAAATACAGAAGTGTCCTCCAGTGAAGTATTCATTTTATTTGTGTAGTGTTTAACATGTTGTCAGTGACATCCACCCGCAGCTCCCTGTCCACTGCCTGATCTTTAAATATTTATTCATTTTAGCGTGACTCTACAAAAACCTCATAGAGATAGAATTGGACAGGAAGTAGTGACACTACCAGTGAGGTTGCCGGACGCTGTTGTGCACAGAGCCTATTGCCAATACCAACCTATACTATTACTAATACTATTAATATTGTTTACTATACTCACTTAATGACAACAGGAATTAATGACATGCCAGGTGACACTTTTACACCTTAATTACTTCCATTCCAAATCCATTTCATATTTATTTTTCTCAGTTTATTTCCCCATCTATCTATCTGTATTTATCTACCCTTAAATACCTAAACCGCATAGTCTATCAGCGTGTCTATTTTTACCCATATCTCCTCTCCTGCACTGCCATCTTGCCTTCTCTCTCTCACACTCTCTCCTCTTCTCTTTCTTCATCCATCTGGCCCTTCACCGGTGCCCTGCCAGCTCCCCCATGTGTAGTAATGCCTCTTCTACCTACTGCCCATAAACAGCTTGGACTGGGTTGCCGGGGCAATATGTTCCCCAGTCACTCCCTGTTCAATGTGTTCATGCATATAATCATAAACGGGTTATGTAAACAAGTCTATGGCAACGCATATTTACAAATTACAGCATTTAGGGTCATTTAGAGCGAGTTAGGAACATGTTTTCAAGCCAGAGATCATGTTTTGTCGCATGAGCATAGGTGGAGTCATTGGAGGATTAAATACATCTAGGATACTGATTAGGGACTGGACAAGATTCACTTCAGTATAGTTTAGTATAGTAATTAGTAGAGAGCCTGAATTCACAATAGCTGTTGCCTTGTAGGGCTAAGCAAAACTGTTGATTTAACCAAAAGAAAGTTAGAAAATTAAACAGTGAAACAGTCATTGGTCAATAGAAACAAGCAAGTGGATGGAGTTCTTGCCATGAGATCTCACAGGGTCAAAATTCAAACTTTCCACCAACCTATACAGGCATTATATGTCACATTTCATTAGGTGAAGGTTAAGGTACTTTATTGTCCTTGTAGGAAAGTCTGTCGTCTGCATTTGACCCATCACTGGGCAACAGCAGCTCAGTTGGGAGTGTGTTTGTCCACTGATCTGGTGGTTGGCGGTGCGAATCCTGTTCTTGACATAAACATTATTGGTAGAGTAGTCACATCCGCTGATCCACAGGTTGGCAGCGCAATTCCAGCTCCCACAAATGAAGACACGTTACCTCGTCCCCAGTGTTTGCGTACACTGGTGTATGAATGTGTGTGTGAATGGGTGAGTGGTTCCTTGATGTAAAGCGCTTTGAGTGACTTGAAGGTGGAAAAGCGCTGTATAAAAATGTGACCATTTACCACTGCTGGGGCAACATGTCAGGAACAGTGGGCGACAGTAATGCAATGCCCATCTCCCGAGGTACTCGTCTCCAGATTTTGAGATGAGGCTCGGTCAGGAGTACCTGCTGTTGCATGTTTTTATTAGATGGCACATTTTACAAACAAGATAGTTTGCAAAGTGCTGCACATAATGGACATTAAATTGTCACATTTTTCTATAGCATTTTTCCACCTTCAAGGCACTCAAAGCACTTTACATCAAGAAACCACTCACCCCTTTACACATACATTCATACACCAGTGTACACAGACGCTGGGGGCGAAGGGGGGTAAGTGTCTTGCCCAAGGGCACAACGACAGCATTCATCTGTGGGAGCTGGAATCGCACCGCCAACCTTCAGATCAGTGGATGAACTGAGCTACTGCTATTTAGCTCTAAAAGTCAATAGGCACGAATCATATTTACAAACTGTTATGCAGCCAGTGCTTTTAATGAAAATAATTAATAATAATAAAGATACATGAAATAAGGCACATATATATGAACAAAACGTATATATGCATTTATTTTAAACTATATGTGAAATCACCTAGTCCCATGTCCTGGCTCATCTTGTGTAACTCGTGTCTCGTTCCACACTTGGCTCTCATTATTATAGCCTTCACATACTTGTCAAAACTGTAAATTGAAATGAATGACTTGAAGCTTAGAAGACTCCACACTTGCTTATGCTACATTACATTAAATCCCCCATTCACTTAACTTTATGCATAATTAATCCCATTTTGCCTGACCCATTTCAACAGCCAGGAGTCCTCTTGGAGCATCCACCCGTTTCATAATAATCACATTTGATGAAAGAAAGATCATGTGAAATGCCAAATGCCTGCTAGTTGTGTACCAAGAATGCCAAGGGTGGTTTAAATATGCAGTATACAGCTGTAGTAGCTCCTCACCCAGAGTTGAACTGTATATAGTGGCACATAGAATGAACTAGCGTTGCCATAGTGAGGTCTCGATGGAACGTGAACCTTTCAATGGGGGTTAGAGCTACAGTTTATTCATTTGCAAAGATGAGACCAGACGGTACATCTGGACTGTGACTACTCATGGGTTATTCATTCAGAGTGCAAACATCTAGACTTCACATCTCAACAGTGTTTCATTCCTCATGTCATTGCCCTTGTTGTCTCTTTCTGTAGTCCACACATCATAAAAAGGGTTAAATGTCCTATATTATGCAAATGCCATGTTATAATGTTGTTACCTCATCAAAAACATACCCCGAGTTGTGTTTTGTTTCATTCACACGTTTGAGTAACACTTTACTATTAATTTGTCTACATCTCCAAAGCTCAAAATGCTCTGTTCCACCTTGTGATGTCATGAAGCGATAGTTTTCAAGTTAGCATCGACCTTTTACCTTTTTTTTTTCAGTAGAGATTGGCAATTCCGGGGCTGAAATTATCCAAATGATTCTAGTGAAGGTGTATGGGGTTTAAAAACACAGTGGAGCGCTTCTTGTATTACCACATGACATCACAAGGTGGAACAGAGTTTAAATAAATCTGTAGTTTTTCCTCTACTGGACCCTAGTCTTGTCACAATACTAAAATTTCAAAATCGATTTCGATTTTGATACCCAAATCATCATTTTAAAAGTCTTACACTAGCTCCAATAAAACTCAAGATGAAACTGTTCAGGAATGGCAAATTTGATCAGTACTTGGTTTTCGATGCTATGGATTAGTATCTGATTTTCAACACTTTTGACAACCCTACTGGACACTGGAGGCATGGCGTGTCTTGCCTAAAGATTCGACTGCACTACGTTTTGCTAGCATATTTGTTCTCCTGCTGCTAGGACTAGACTGAAAGCATAATCACGTATTTTTTCTCTCTATCACTTTTTTCTTATTAAAAAAAACAAATAAACACGCCTTCCGTTCTTAATTTCACAAGACTTTTAATCGGAAAGACTCCAATTTGTCCAATTTGTCTGAACTCTGCTCCAAACCAAATGTTTTTACTGACAGAGGATTGACTTGTAGACTTCGCCATTAAAAGCATTGCCCATTAGAAACGACTGGATCTCAGTTCGAAATTATTGGTTCAACGGATCAAGCCATTTTCCCTGAACTTTAAAAATCCCAGAGAACGTCTTCACAATTCAAACTCAATTATTTTTGTTAGTTTGAAATTCCTTGAAATGCTGCAATTCGCAAGCCTTTTGTCCTTTTAGGATTGGCTGTTATTGTCATGATGAAATCCCTAACAACAGTTTTGTCATCGCTGCAGGAGGATACATTTCACAAATCCGATTGCTTGCTTGTGGGGCGTTTCTGCGCAGACAGGTTTAATTGGAGAAGCCGGCATCTGCTATGTAAATATCTGTTTATAATAACCAAATCACATAAGCAGATTACATTCACCTCCAGATATGCAAAGAGGGCTGCAGTGTTGTTTGAAGAATTGTTTTTTTAAGAGGACAAGATGTTCCAACCTCGTTCCAATTAAGCTTCTGTCAAGGGCTGAAAGACTTTGGTAGAGGTAGAAAACACAGAAAATTGTTAGTTATTGTAAGGTTGACAAGCACAACGTTCCCACAACAAGAAACACAATGTAATGCAGTCGTATTTAAAGAGGTATTTTACTTCTATGGGGTATTAACTGCTAACACACATATTTAGATCACCGTGTTACCTTTTATTGTTTTGAAAATGCTAAATTCGCCGGAAACAACATATTAACATGTTTTATAAGTCACTCCCCCTTCAGAGCGCTGTCACAGTACAATCAAATCAGGTTGTTTTATAAGCACTCCCCCTTCAGAGCGCTGTCACAGTACAATCAAATCAGGTTTGTGAAGTTGTAGTGTACAGTTTTGTATCATGCTTTTGTAAATTTACAGAGAATTGTCGTGTGGAAGCACTGGGGACGTAGGCTTGTGGGCGGAGCATTGGACAAATCTTACAGCTAACCGTAAGAAGGGCTCAGATAGGGCCAGGGAGAGATCACTAAATTACTCAAACATGCATGGATGACATATAAAACGTCTTCAGGCGTGTTTTTGATGAGGGAACAGCGTTATAACATGGGAGAAAGCTCCAAAAAGTCGATTTTGCATTATACTCCCCACTGTAATAACAAGACAAGAACCAGACACCCTCTAGTCAAATGGATGAAAGCTTATCAACTACTCTCTTTTAAAATGAACACGCATGTAAAAATAGCTCCAGATATTACAAAGTAGTTGTACATGACCTTATTCCTGTGAAGTCAATTGTGTTTTTTTCCTCCATAGATTATTTCAAATTCAGAAAGAATATTATTAAAACTAAAATTAGGTCAAAGAAAAGCAGCACTTTTGACTAAATCAGACCAGAGGGCGCTGTCTGCATTAATTTTAAAACATGTTATTTTATTATTGAAAACCCTAAAGTAAGAGCCGTGTGCATCGCTATAAAATGTTTTGGGATAGGGGCATGTTTTCTTCACTTTGCCATCTGAAAAAGATATTCTTAATCTGTATTACATTAAAATATATTGATACTTCTTTCTTTCATAGTTTGAAAATCCCGAGTTTTTGCACTACTAGCTAGCTACTAACAAACTGGCTAACATGTATTTTTTCTATTACATTTCATATATTTCTACGGTCTGGTTCATGCCTTCACCAATGATCAGGGTATAAAGACCTCCATGCCTTTCGAGATTCAGTTCCAATGATTCTCCTTCATGCTACGTGTGCGCCCAGTCGAGGGTGCGGTGGGTGGTGGAGGAGGTCGGCGGTGGGTGGGTTGGGGGAGGGGGTGGGTTTGAGAAAAGCTGCCGTGCGTGACTTTTATCTGACAGTTGCTCCGCTCCGATTCACAGATCCTCTTACTGTTTGCCCGCTGCCCGGTGGTCTTGCAGGTCTAAAGCAGGTTTGGTTCCAGATTGACAAGAAGATCTCTCACTACGGTGGCTCCGCTGTGCCTTAGCATCCCTGTGTGTCACATGATGGAGCATGCGTGTGGTTACACCTCACTGAACCAGCTGCTGGTCCTTGTAATATCACTGCCTACAACTTTAAAGCCATTACAGCTGGCTAGAGAAAAATACGCATACTGCAACTCTTCTTGGACTAAAGCGGCACTAAACGTGAAACTAAACCTTGACTGTAACAGGACTAAACCAGGTCTACGTCAGGACTAAATCGGGCTCCAACCAGGACTAAACCAGGGCCAGTGCGAAAAGATCCTTTGTTGCCTTAAAAGCGCTGTACCTGATTTTTACTTTGTTACGAACGTGAACAGCCGAGCAAGTTCATTTGAAATGTTTTCCCGTGGTTCAAACTAAACACTCCGGGCATCCTAATTATTCACAGTGATGAGTTTGAAAGGGCTGTTCATAACTGTCAGAGGCCAGAGTGGAGTTTTGTCGTCACGGTAATGCTAACAACAACTAGCATGCTAACAGACCACTTCGAGGTTTACTGACAATAAAACGCTTTATAATCAGACAGCGCACGGCGGTCTCATGTTTACCTGCTTTTACAGTGGACTCCGTATTCTGTGAAAAAATATTGGTACTGCCCTTTTAATCAAACAAGACAAAGCAATTTATAATGTTCGCATGATGAAAGATTCCTGTACTTTCTCCGTACTTTATAGTTGCGGGGTCCTTGGGCAAGACACTTCACCCACCTTTACTTTGTATGAAAGGATATATGCATGTGTGAATGGTGGAGGTTTCAAAGGCTCTTTTACACACTTTACAGTATCATATCAGCAGTGCCGTGGTGGAAGAAGTACTCAATTATGTTACTTAAGTAAAAGTACAGATGTGGGAGCCAACACTTACTAATAATATGTAAAAAATATTGAAGTACCCCTTTAAAAATGTACTTAAAGAGTAAAAAGTTAAAGTATTTCGCACAGATTTTGAGGTCTTATAAAGCTTCAAATGTAGTGATTTTGATAAACAGAAGTCATTTTCTGGCTTTTTTTCTGGTTTTATTTGTAAATCTTTGTTTGCTCAAACTATGAACTTGATAAAAATAAACCCTCAGCCCTTTCAGCAGGTCTCAGACAATAATAAAAATACTTTTGCTTTTCAATCCTGTTCAAAAATGTGGTAGAGTAGAAAGTACAGACACCTGCTCTCAAATGTAGCAAAGCAAAAATAAAAAGTATCCACTGTAAAATGTACTTAAGCGACGTACAGATACCTAAAAATTTTACTTACAGTACAGTACTTTACTACTTTTACTTCATTACGTTCCAGCACTGTAGAAATGTGTATATCTAGTATACTGTACACACATATGTTGGTGAAATAGGGAGCTATACCACCAGTGAAAAAAGCCTGTCTTTTGATCAGTCCACACTACTCATTCTCAATGTCACTTCACTCCAAAAAAACATCTTATATATATATACACTATACGAAGACAACCATACCGCAAAAACAAGTCTATTTTTATCCCTAACTACACAACCGACTCCTACTATGGCTGCACCACCCTGACAACCCTCCCCATAAGCAGTGATTCCAGGCCTCGAGGGTACCTGCTACCACTGCTCCTCTTTGATTTAGTTCCAGTACAGAGCTCTCTCTCTCAGCTGCCTACACTGCTTGCCTCCATCCAATTTATTTGCGCCTCTCCCTGTATCGCTGTGGCTTCGTAAGGTGCGGCAAAGCTACTCATCGTTGTGTTTTTCCATGCACTGACCGCCTTGTGTCTCTCCTCTCTCCCTGCAGATCGGCCTTTGAACAAGACGTGGAGCATGGCAACACAGATGGCTTGGGAGACTGCCAAAGTAAGCCCATACAAGAACCATTGCGTCTTCTCCTCCTAGCGGACCTCCTCCCGACGCTAGCCCCCCCACCTTTCAGCCAATGCTCCCCCCTCCCCGGCTCGCCGCACCCTCACAATCTTCTCCTTTCATGCTCGGGACTATCCATCTGGCCTCCGCGTCCCGTGTCTCGTGCCCCCGCTGGTTCCTTGGTCAATAGAATGCAGTGTCTCTGGTGGGCGAAGAGTGGGCGCCTTCTTGCAAAAAAGTGTTAGGGCGACACAACGCAAACATTCAGAAGGGCACAGGGCTTGTTTGGGAAGGATCTGACTGTGCATTTTGGGGAGGGGAGACAAGAGGAGGCCGCAGGAGTTTGTAAAAAGTCAAAAAGTACTACCAAAACTGCTTTGTTGAGCTGAATGGCGCAGATGGGCTCAACAGTGAAGAAGATATATAAGTTTCCAGCACATCTGCAGGGGTAGCGGTGGTGCCAAGTGGTAATTCTGCCAAGTGCACAGATGTCTTCAGGAAAACGTATTAAGAAAAAGACGGCAAATTATCGTCGTAAATGTGCTAAAAACATTACGCCACACAATGTTGATACAAGTTACCTGCCTGGTCTCAACATTATGAAAGTAGAAGTGCAGTGCAATGTACCTCAGACTGCACTGCGTAACTTTCCGAGTGGATCATACGCCACCTGCTTGTCTCCATGGAGATGTTTGCTTGTCAGGAATGTTCCACAGTAGGGCATTAAACCTATCTATATAGCATTTATTTCATAACATGTATTTTCATTGCTCAAACATACCCCAAACATAATGCATTCTTACTATCAGCGGGGTTGCATCTCCACAGATCTGACTAGCAACTTGACCTGGTGCTTGTCTCCGTGGAGATAGATACATTTAATGCCATGCCATGTTGAGAACGGCCAATATGGGTTTTTTCATGGCCGATGCCAATACCGAAAATGTAGAATTCAGAGCAACCGATGGGCGATAAGCTCTGCCGATATTTTTGGACTGATATGTGGGGTCGATTTTGATTATATTCCCCAAATTACGTAATTAAAATGAACTAAAACTGCCCCCCAGCTCGTTTTTACCACAAACCTATAACAGAGCTTTGTAGCCACGTCTTGTGCTGCCATCTTTTCGTATTAAATTGTTAATATAAAGCTTTGTATGTATTTTTTAGGCAGCAGATCGACTAAAACAAAATATCGACCTATGCTGGAGTTTTAAGGCCGATAGCCCATACGTTAAAAGGCCAAATATCGACCCGATTTATCTGCCGACCAATATATCGGTCTATCTCTAATACCATGAAACAATAACAGGCAAAACAACAACATCACCGTGAAGATAAGCAGGTAGCATACTCTTTAAAATACTACATTCTAACTATCTTATGACTATTACAACTGCGTGGTCTCTTCTAAATTATCAAATTATCTCACAAAATACCAGCGTGGTTTGCAAACATATATCAGAGTTCATTCTCGTGTGCAGTGAAGGGTAACCATAGCACTGCGCTTTCATTATCCATAGAGGTACGCGGCTCACCTTTTATAAATTACATTATCGAACAGCTCGTCGATGTTGGATTACCTTAAAAGTCAGGGGAAAAGTATAAAGTCTTTACTGGCCCAATAACACATTCGCTCTAATTCCCTGTCTCCTCTCTTACAGATTCCTTTGTGGCGCTGAACGGTGAGTACCCAGCATGCACCATCTAGAGCCAATCACATAACATACTGCGGGGATCTATTTCATGTCCCACTAGTCTTTAACTCAGCCACGCCCCCTCCTCTCCTCCATCAATCACACGCTCTTTGGGAGATGAGAACTCCGCCCACATCTGAAATCTATTAACGACGCAGGGTTTTAACTTAATTTCTTGTCTTTTTTTTCCTTGATAGACAATCCTTCCACTTATGAAGGTAATCAATGTAAATATTTAAAGTTCCCTTGGTAGAAAAGTTGTCTCATTGCTGTCTATGTGATGTACTAGCGTAGTCCCTTCCCCCTTTGTCCCCCATGTGATGGCATCGATTAGCCCATGACCTTTAGAGCGCTAATTGGATGGATCTGGTCGCTGGTGGTTCAAAGATTTCGTTGGTGCAGAATTGTCCCAGCGTGTGAGCACATTAAAGTGAATGAGTGTCTGTAGATAATGAAACTGGGATTTCATTCACCTGTTTTAATGTTACTAAAGATTGAGTATATGCAAACTACGAACTAGATGTCCTGTTAAAGCTGTACTACGTAACTTTTCTGGTGGAGGGTCTGCTACTTGTTTGTCTCCATGGAAATGTTGTTGCTTTGAATGTTCCACAGTATGGCATTAAAGGTCCTATATTATGCAAAATGGACTTAGAATGTTGTTACCTCATCCAAAACATACCTGGAGTTGTGTTTTGTTTCGTTCACGCTTCCTTGAGTAATCCTTTATTTTTAGTTGGTCTAGATCTCCAAAGTTTAAAATGCTCTGTTCCACCTTGTGATGTCATGAAGTAGTAGTTTTCAAGTTAACAGCTACCGTTTACCTTTTGTTCAGCAGAGATTAGCAATTCCAGGTTTGAAATGAAAAAAAACACAACTCCAGGTATGTTTTTGATGAGGAAACAACATTATAACTTAGATCAGAAAATAGCGTAACATGGGCCCTTTAAACTTACCCATCTCCATGACGACAAGCTGGTTATAACGCCGGGTCAAGAACACATGCTTTTCAAGGTGTTTTCTTTTTAGCAGTATAATCACCAGTAATGAAAGAAACGGGAGATGGATAAGTTTAATGCCATACTGTGGAACATTCCAGACAAAGTAACAACATCTCCATAAAGATGAGCAGTTGCAGGACTCCCAACCAGAAATGTTACATAGTGCACCTTTAAATTACACTGACCCAATTCTTCAGATTTACACTATGAATGAAAACTATGAGACACAAACAGTGTTATCCATAAAACGTCCATGAACACCAAATTTTCTCCAACGGCATTATCAAACTGGTAGTTATTATTATCTGGTTATTTGGACCAACAATGTGCAACTGATTGTAAAACAGGGACAGGAAGCTAGCCAGCATATGAAAAAGAGTCTGAGTTTCATTGGGCTCTCCCTGTAGAAATAAAGATAAATGAATATAACAGAATCGCTATGGTAAAATAATAAACACGCTTTCAACTAACTCTAACCTCATTCTTCATAAGGTGTTTGATCAGACAGAAAAACGCTAAATTGGGATCATTTCCAGACCCACGTTACTTTCGCCAAGACACTGATTAGGTTTGGCATCGCTTCTTGCCAAAAATAGATCATTCATTAATTGAAACTCATGTTGAAATATCAGCATATTGAGTTTCAAACCTGATGGATTCACCAGAATGGAACACTCCCAGTCACTGACCCAGCATCATACAGGGTGTCCATAAAGTCTCTTTATAATTTTTTAATTTAATTACAAAGGCAAGTGATAAGATATTATATTATTAATTAGATCTGTTCTATTGTGCTCGGTGGTTATAAAAGTTTTTAATCACATTGGGGTATCAAACAAAAATAAGGGACATTACTGAACTAAACCAAAAGATAACAGATGTGATTGCAGTCATCAATGAGGCTATGGTACAGCGAACATGGCTGGAGTCCCATCTTGATGCGCTTCATGTCACTAATGGTCCCATATAGAGGTGTATTAAATGAGGTCAAAAACTCTGGAAACCACTGAGTGCAATAGAACAAGCCCAAGATTAATATATCTTATCAATTGCCTTTGTAATACATTTTTTAATTGCAAAGAGACTTTATGGACACCCTGTACATCTTTAAAGAGTAACGCACTGACTACTCAACAGGAAAACACTGAAACCCTCCATGTTCTGAGTAATATCGTCTAAGCATTTTTACATACACTGCCAGTCAAACGTTTGGACACACCCTCCCATTAAATGTTTTTTTTTAATTTATTTTCTACTACTTTCTACATTTTATGCATACAGAAAACCTCAAATATATGAAGTAAGATATGTGGAATTATGTAGCAAAGAAAAAAGGTAAAGTAACTCTACTAAATATGTTTTGGCTAAGCAAAGGGTGGATACTTTGAGGATCTGAATATAAAATATAAACAAAAATATTTAATTAAGTATAGAGTTATTTACCTTTTTTTCTTTGCTACATAATTCCATATATCTTACATCATATATCTGATGTCTAAAATGTAGAAACTAGTAAAAATTAAGAAAAAAAAAGAGGGTGTCCAAAACTTTTGACAGCTAGGAACATATAACTTAACATAATATTATAAAACTAAATTGAATTGATATGACCTAATATTGTTTCTAAAATGATCACAACTATTATTTTTAGCTGGTTGTAACCAAAGTAAGTTGTAACCAAAAAAACGCCAGGATCCCTATTGACGACTACTAGTACGTCAGCTCCAAAAGTCTTGCAAAAGCTCCACTTCTTTAATCACGGCTCACAATGGCACAATCACTCTTTGCTGGCTGAGTGACTCCATTTCCCCTCCTCTTTTTAAGAATAATCATCGGATGTGATTAACCCCCTGTGATGTCCCACTAGTACCTCCACTTCCCTCCGCTCTCTTCTGCCTAATTAGTGTCAGAACCTAGTGAGCGTTTCTCTGCCGTAGAACATCTTTACTGCCAGATCAAACCAGTCACATCCATATGGAACCACCAGAATAGATATTTTGATCCAGAAAACCCCAGCTTTCCCGGGTGTGTCTCCTGTGGAACCCCTGTGGTTCTGCTCCTGCCGCGCTCCCCTCTTTTCTTGTGGAGATCCAGGGTCAGAGAAACAGCAGTTGTAGTGATGCGATCCCCCATAGAGATGAATATGCTCCACAGAACTGCACATGGACAGAACTGACTAAAGCTTGTAGTGGAGTGGTGTGATGCATGTCTGGTTACAAAGGGCAAATCAAAATGTCTCACTCCCACAATCCATCAGGAACTCGGACTCACTGCAGAACTTCAAATCACTACTAAAAACTCACCTGTTCAATCTGGCATTCGTCCCATGATTTCCACCATCGTTTTCTTCTGCTTTCTTATTGTGTGAGTGTCTAAAAAAGCGCTATATAAGCCCGATGTATTATTGTTTTTAAAATGGTGTCTTCATTTATCTCCATGGAGATATTATCATATTATAAGAATTTGTTAATAGAGTGATACATTTTTCGGTATATAGTGCATTATAGTCTATGGAGGATACTGATGCAGTTCTATGTGCAGACAGTTGGTAATATTCAAGTGTTCAAGTTAACGGCAAACTATGGAACATTTCTGGTGGTTGGTCTCGTACCTTCTTGTCATGGAGATGTCATTATTGCTTTGCTTAGAATGTTCCACAGCATGGCATTAAACTTAGCAGGTGACACCACCAGGTCATGTTACAGGTCAGATCTGTGGTGAGAGGACCCTGCTCACCGGAAGGTTACATGTTTTTCAAAGTTTTTCAGAAAGATATGCCTAATGGCGTACTTCTAGGTAAAGCAGTATCATCTCCATGGAGACAGATGGCGGTTCCTTCACCTGAAAAGCTACATAGTGCACCTTTAGCTCAACTTAAGTAAAAAAAAAGTTAAGTTAAGTTAAGTTAAAAAGTTATGGACTGCTCTTCTGTAAAATAGTATATTATACGCATTAACCTCATAGTAAGAATACATGTTTTTCAAGGTATTTTGAGCAACAAAATTGTAGTTGAATAAATGTAGGATAGATATGTTTAATGCCATACTATGGATCTTTTAGGTAAAGCAGTAACATCCCCATGGAAACAAGTGCAGACCGTCCGCCTGAAGAGTTCACCTTTAGCTCAGTTTAAGTCAATGCAAAAGTTATGGCCTCCCGTCTTGTTAAATATAATGTTTTAAGCTAGTTACTGACATTAGATAAGACGCATTTTATAATTCCGAGTTTAAACTGCAACTTTAATTTATAGCATAGAAAACGGCTACAAAAAGACGTCCCTGGACCCAGCATAGTCACAACACTCTCAGGGTCACTGATTGCGTTCAGCCACACCACACTGCCTCCTTCCATAGCACCCATGTCCATCCAAGCTTTGGTGTCTGTCCCTTTGGCTTCAGTCTGCTCTTCCCTTGTGGAGATCCAGGGTCAGAAAAACAGCAGCTGCGGTTGGAGCGCTTCCCCATCGCTCTGAATCTGCTCCCACACAAACACAACAC
>KN476377.1:0-13520 GCA_000787095.1 Periophthalmodon schlosseri
TCCCTCCCCTCTCTCCCCCCTCTCTCCCATCTCCCTCTCCTCCCCCTCTCCCTTCTCTGTTCCCCCTCTCTGACCCCTCTCTCCCATCTCCCTCCCCTCTCCTCCCCTCTCTCTCCCATCTCCCTCCCCTCTCCTCTCCTCTCCTCTCCCCTCTCCTCCCCCCTCCCGGCCGGAGCTCCCCTCTGGAGGATAATGGATGTGGCCAGTTGCTTTCACTATCAGCGGAGTTATCTGAGGGCCTGAGTGCCTCGTGATGAATGTTTGGAGCTGTGTGTCTCCACCGATCAATACTCCACCAGCGGCAGATCAGCGGACAGGCCTCCTCCTGCCTGCCCTCTCTCTCCTTCTCCTCCCTCTCTACATCTTTCCATATCTCCTCTCCATATCTCCTCCCTCCCCTCTAATACTCCTTTCCTGCTTTTTTCTCTCCCTCTCCTCCTTCTCATCCATCTCTTCTTCTCCTCTCCTTACCTCCCTTTCTTTCTACTCTCTCCTCACTCTCCACCATCTCCTCCCTTTCCTCCCTCTACTCTAGCATTAACTCCATCTCTCGCTCTCTTCAGTCTCCTCTCTCTCTCAATCTCCCCATCTCCCCCCTCCTCTCTCTCCTTCCTCTCCTCTACTTCTCCCTCACCTACTTTTCTCAATCTCCTCCATCTCTCCTCCACTCTCTCCTTCCTCTCTTCTCTCCCCCCTCTCTTCTCCGACTCCACTCCTCTCTCCTCCCTCTCCACTCCTCTCTCCTCCCTCTCTTCATCTCCAACCTCTCTCTCCTCACTCTCCTCCCTCTCTCCCGCTCCTCTCTTTCACCGCCCCCCCACCCTTCCTCTTATCCCTCTTTCCATCATAACCCCCCTGTACTACCACTGCGTTTGTGAACTTTTCCCTCTGTTTCACGCTCCAAAACAGGTCCGTTGATCTTTCATCCTTGGATTGTTTTAAATACAAGGCCAGTTTCACCTGTCCACCCGAGCATGCGAACGTCTGACAGGAGCGGAGGAGCACACAAACATTATTTAGACTGATGGAAAGGATGTAATTTGAGACGCACCGCTCCCACACGCACGCATACACACACACACACACTCAGCCAGACAATAGGCTTTCATTGAAATGGAGCGCTCAAGACGTCACCATATTACAAACAGTCATATGTGCTGGGGCTGAAGGATTGAAGAAAATATCCAATTGTGTGACCAATTGGATATTTATTTATAAGTGGATTTACAATTTGTTTTGAAAATCAAGATTCAGAAGTAGCATTAATGTTTGACAAAAAAATGGATTTTGAAATGCTAATCTAATAATCACATGTGTTTGAAATGTATAGAGGTATAAACTCCAGGGTTAGCAGTAGGCCTGTCACCATAACACATTTTGGAGCACGATATATCGCTACAGAGATGTACTGCGATAAATCATAATATTGAAACTACTGTATGCCACTGATATAATAACATTAATGCAAGATAATCCTAATAACTTATTTTAAATAGGCTGTATCATAGCAGAATAAAGCAATAATTAGCCACAGATGTTGCTTTTCCAATCCTCTACATCTCAAATCTTATCATTTAACAACAAAAATGCACCAAGAATCTCCTCACTTTTACAAAAAAATTGTACATACGCTAAATATTAAGCCCCAAAATATACTGTTCCATTTTCATATATTGAATGATAAGTCGATATAGTGATGATTATGACAGGCAGTTAGTAGTGTCTCTAAAATTATGTTATATTCAAACATTTTGTTCAGGACATTGTGTTGCTTGAATAATTCAGAACATAATTTGTTTTTCGACACATTTCCTGTAATCAACTGGAGGAATAATTGTAATCATGATTAAAACTGGATTAATTGCACAGCAGTAATCCTGATTACACTTCTAAACTGAAGTCTTTTTTTATTATTGGGTTATTAGTTGAGATAGCACATGTACAAATTGTAGCCATGGGTTTATTTCAATGCACTTTTCCTCCGTCCGCTCTCACAAACACACACTCATACATACACCACTGTACTTCAACACTGTAGGCAAGGTGAGGGAAGTGTCTCGCCCTAGGACACAACAGCAGCGTGCATGTTCTGGTTGGTTAACAAGAGCTCCAGCCCCTGAATCAATCCCCCACTCCGGCTCGTGGTATTCCCAGCGGTCTCCCATCCCAGAACTAACCAGCCCCTGCTTAGCTTCTGAGATCAGATGTGCTGGGTCATTCTTTACTGATGTACACATTCCCAGCTTTCAGGGCACTAGATACATTACACATGCCCCCGTCACACATGCCCCCATCACACATGCCCCTGTCACACATACCCCTGTCACACATGCCCCTGTCACACATGCCCCTGTCACACACCCAGAACCCCAGTGCTTTCTGTGGCATCCCTCATTGAGCAGCCCTGGTCCTACACGGCTCCAAGCTCATGTCAATCTGCTACTCTTTTTCGCTCTCTCTCTATTGCTCTCTCTTGCTTCGCTCTTGCTCTCTCTCTCGCTCTCTCACTCTCTCGCTCTCTCCCTTTCTACCCCCTCGCTCTCTCTCTCTCCTCCCTCTCTTGCTAACCTCTCTCCAACTCCCTTTCTCTCTCCTTTCACTTTCTGTGTTTGTCTCTCTCCCTTTCTCTCCCTCTCTACCCCCTCTCTACCCCCTCGCTCTCTCTTTCTTCCCTCTCTTGCTAACCTCTCTCCAACTCCCTTTCGCTCTTTCTCTCTCTCTCTCTTTCTCTCTCTCTGCCCCCCCCCCCCCCCCCTCCCCCCCCCTCCCCCCCTCCCTCCCCTCCCCTCTCCTTCTTCCCGCTCAGATCAGGAGGAGCAGGTGCGATGCTTTAGTTGGCGTACCTGTACATTTTTGATCTTCTCTCTGTGTTCTTGCTCTCTGTCGCGCTGGGCTTGTGAGGGATTTGCGATGAAAGAACGCGTGTCTCCTCCGGTGGGACTGGAGCTGTCGTTTCCGCTCTGTTCCTCCCTGGTTTTATCCCCCTGTCCTCCCTCCCCCCTCTCCCCCCTCTGTCCTCCCTCGCCCCCCTTCTCTCCGGCTCTGATCTGGTCCTGTCTGCAGCTCTACACCTGTTGTCTCGGTGAAGAGGTAAAGGACACTGGTGCGGTGAACTTTGTAACTCCCATCTCATCGACCGCTGCTTTCGCTTTAAACTAACTCGATGTGCTACGGCCCCAGAGAATACAGGAAAATGATCATATTTCAGGCATGAATCTCCCACTCTGCCCATGTTGTGTCAGGACTCTGAAGAAGTGACAAAACAAAGATGGAAGCTACAGCATAGTGCCAGGTCCTATTTAAAGGTGCACCATGTAACTTTCCTGGTGTAAGGTCCATTTCCTGCTCGTCTCCATAGAGGTGGTATTACTTTGTCTGACATGTTTCACAGTATGGAATGAAACTTGTCTCTTATTTTGCTATTTTGCATTTTTTTTCAATTTCGAGTGGTTTTTTTATTGTTAAAAAATTACAATCGAGTAAAAAGGTTACATTAAAAAAATAAAACATGCCTGCGCTACGGGAATAAAGTCGTAACATTTCAACATTAAAGCCGTAATTTACGAGAATAAAGTCTTAGTCAAAGTAACATAGACATAATTTTATCGAGATTTAGGGGCTGATGTCAAAGTCAAAACGAAGAAGAGCAATTCGCCAGCACAGAGTGCAAACGCATGGCGTATTTGATTTAAAAGCTTTAATAAAAACTGACATATGATGGAGGTACAGCTTTATATTGCTGGCCTTTTAAACATTAACAACTGTTGAATAATTTCCCCAGGAATGACCCCCATGCACCTCTGCACTGAGCTGAGCGCTCCTGGGCAGGACACCGACTGTGCTCTGATCCACAGCCAAATACAGCTGTAGGAGTCTTGGCGTGATTTTTACCATTTTTCCCTTGGCTTTGAGCCTTCGACCCTTCTTTACACTTGTTTACGGGCTTGTGGAACCCTGTGCAGTCAGTGGCAGCTTATGTTTACACAGTCTACTTGGAACATCCACTGATACAGGGTGGATGCAGTGCTCCAGACCCTCACTGGGGAACAGCGAGGACAGTATGCTGTGGTCTATTCTGCATAAAGAATTCGGGATCGGGGACTGAAACCAGTTTGAGCTCTGTGTATTGACAGCACAGTGGCAATAGAGATTAAGCTACACAGGGGCTGCCCAATGCGCACGGCTCCACCAGCCCATAATGAGGGGCTGAAGTTATTCACAATGAGCACATCTTTTGAATGGTGATGGTGTAAAGTGCCCACACTTAGAACAGTAGAGAAGTGAAGCTGAGCAGAGTGGAGTATGGCTGAAGATCACACTGAGCCTCCTCCACCTGTTTGTGGCTCAGAGCACAGCCTGTGTCCTGCCCAATGAGCCACGGGGAGTGCAAAGCTCTGCAGGCTTTTTCCAAGGAGTCCAGTCCCTCCACGGGGAGAAAATGTAGCCTACTTCATTCAACAGTTTGTGATTGATGCATATGAGCGGAGCGATGTCAGCTAAACTGTGGTGCAGGTCTGTCTAATAACTTAAACATATGGGACGTGTGAAATGTCGGCATTTCAAAGTTTGACCTCTTTTATGAGCATTTATGTGAGCTCTAACTCATCCAAGCGCCAGTTTTTTGCAGTCTGCGTTCATTTTAGTTTTGCATCGACCCCTAAATCATTAAATGTCGACTTTATTTTGGTAAAATGCTGATTTTTTTGGCTACGACTTTAATCTCAAAATATTACAATTTTATTATCATAAAATTACGACTTTATTCTCATAAAATTTAGACTTTATTCTTGTAAAATTACCACTTTTTCTGGCATGCACTTTATTGTCATTAAATTGCAACTTTAATGTTGAAATGTTATGACTTTATTCTCGTAGAGCCCGCATAATTATTTTTTTAATGTGACCCATATACTTCATTGTAGAAATACCTTGAAAAACATTCTTCAAATTTTTACTGTTTCTTCCCCATAGATCTGACCAGTAATTTGGCCTGGTAACATCAACTTTTTGTCTCCAGGAAGATAAGATAAATGTAATGCAATACTTTTTTTCTACATTTTTTTTTTTTTTTACATGTTTTTACTGTTGGAAAAAAAAAAAATGGTTATGTGACATTTTTTTAACCCAAAGTCTTTCATTTTTGGATAAACGCAAGTAAGTACAGAGCATTGTGCTAACACCATGACCAGTTAGCCGCAGAGCTAACACCATGAGACCTCTCTGTGTCCAGCTCATGAAGCAGCTCAGTGTGATCCATCAGATCTGTGCCAAAGTGTCCCTTCATTAGATTAGTTTATCTGTAATCTCAGGCTTTCCCTCATGGGCTGTGTTTGTGCAAATGCAGTGTGTGATGCTCCTAATCTCATCCGCTCCCCCCTTTCCATCTCTCTCCCCCTCCATCTCTTTCTCATCTCTATTTCTTACTACTCCTTTGGCTTTCTCTATCTGTCTGCCTGTTTGTCTGTGTCTCTGTTCTCTCTACTCTCACTCTCTGATTCTCATCTGCCCCACCCCTCTGTAGCTTCTCATTATAGAAACAACTACAGTTATTTGTTTATTGGTGTTAAGAAAGTTATATTATCACCATCTAGATTTGAGCCTTTTTTGTATTGAAATCAAATTGGAATTTTTTTATTGAATAGTATTTTGAATGTATTTTTGTAGTCCTTAAAATCACAGCAGCAGTCGCCTCACTGGGCTTCTTCATTTTAGTGTTGTGACGTGCTATTACAGATGCAGTAAACGTCTGTATAAACTTGTAAAAATAACAAAAATCTTTGCCTCTCTTTCCTCTGTTCAGATCACAGACTCTTGATGAATCCTGGGTGTTTCGTTGGCGTGGTGCGGCTAATCGGATGAGTGTGCTCTGAGCTACCAGCCACTAGAGCTGCCCTGTCTGCCTCTGCCCAGTGAGTCTAGCCTGTATACTTACTGTTACTGTTATGTCAATTATTTCAACACTTTTTAAACACTTTTCAGTGTTTCATGGAACACACATTGTGCTTGTGGAAGTTGGGGTGTGACAAAGTATACATTTTTAGAGATGTTGTGATGTTTTAGTTGTTTCACTGTTGTATTGTATGGATGTATCAGTGGCATTTACATGGCCAGTAAAACCAGATAACTGAAGCTCTGATCATTGGTGCGTATCTACATCTGAAATGGGATAATACCATAGACTGTATAAAGAAGTGGACTAAGGGAGTGTGAAGTCACCCACAGCGTTCGGCTCCAGTCAAATGAAGCTCATCGAGGCCAGAGCAGTTATAGGGGCCAATTTGGAGCCAATGTGCATATTAGGAATTCCACCAATTTGGACCAATGTGCATATTAGGAATTCCAACCGCAAGTATCATAGCAACCAAGAGCCAATCCGGAGTGAGGCTGTTGAAGTTAACGCCCCTTCCTGCCCGCACTGCTGGTTTAACACGGAGCGGGCGCTTACCAACACTGTCAATGGTTTATATGTTGAGTTACGGACACAATAACTAAATAAAAATACCAGGATCATGTAGAACAGGTTAATAGGAACATTTTAAATAAAAATGACAAGCCTAACAGCAGCAGTTACAGAGAGAAGGGCCACAATTTTTCAATGTAAAGTCAAGTGGAGCCAGAGTCGATGGAGCCGGAAGTGCACCAATGCTCACTTCCTATTTGGAACACGGCGGCTAGCAGGTTAGCTATGTCCATTTATATATACAGCCTATGGATGATACTTGCATATTATAAGATCAGAATGTAATCAGAAATCAGATTATGCAAAATTAATCACTGGCCATGTTTACGTGTACACCAATATGTGATGTCTTCCCCCTCTGCTCTAGTGGAAAGTTACTTAACTGATTGTGTATTCGGTGTCCTGTGTTTGCTGTTAAAAGTTGAAATTATAGCGGAAATAGTAATAGTAGTAGAAGTAAAGTAGTTGTGATAAAAGCAGTGCAGTAGTAGTGGGAGTAGTATAAATTCAAGAATGGTATTGGTGGTTTTCAGATTCTAGAATGTGATGATGTCATACTCTCAGATGGGAGCAAGAGCCAGATTTCCCTATATTGCCCCCATCGTACTCTGCCATGGAATATCTAAAAGGTAAATGCACAGATGTTGAACCTGATCATTTCTGTTAGTGACTAGACCCAAGAACTGTATTACAACAAAAATCAGCATTTTAACGATATTCATTTTGGCTTCCCCCTTTGAGTTATATATGATTGGACTATAGAATGTTATGTCATCTGAACCCAGCAATTCATGGCATCCCCAGCTATACTTGATGTATTGTAATTGTTGAAGTTAAATGGTAATTGTGGCAATTTGTTCCTTTGTTTTCTCACTGTATAATCGTAGTGTTAGTAGTATTATTGGCAGGGGTGGTAGTTGTAATAAGAGATACTATCAATTAGTGACTAATTGATAATATAGACTAATTATTAGTCTAATATCTGCCACAAAATAATGCTGTTAAAATGGCTAACTCTTTTGATTTCAAAAGAAAAATCAAATAAATCCGTTCTTAAATACGTAACAAATGGGTTTATTTCCTCCTATAATTTGCAGTCTGTTTGGTTTATACAAACACAAATTTCACTTTCCCTTTTATTTTCCCTGCCACGGTTTCATTCCCCCACGCGGCTCTGCTTTTGCTCGCCTTGCACTCTGCCTCTTCATTTGCCACAGTGGGTTTTGGCAATTACCAAGGTCCCCTATTGGCAGATATCCAACTCCAAAAAATAAAAAAAACCCAACAGCTTCCAATGACTTCTTTATCCCATAATACTTGCACAGTCCCTGCTATGCCTGGTTGTATAGTGCCTATGGAGAGTGAACAGTAGGGGGGGCTATGGGGGAGATACTTGCGGTGGCTCAAATTGGTTCAGACTCCAGTATCTAGTCGTTAAGGCAGTTTCAGCTCCTCTTGTTTGGTTGTCATAAGTAGACACAGGGGACACACTACTGCAAACATAGGGGGGGTGGGTATGTTTGTTCAGGGAATATAGTAAGGGATGTATTACGGGTGGACAATATATTGGTGTCGTTTGTACAAAAAATGGTGTAAACGCTAAGGTAAGGTTTGATGCTCGACAGATTTTTGATACCACAATGATAATATTACCTGATCTAAAGCAAGAGCGTACTGAGACTATGAATGACACTATTAAATCCGGTAAATTACTGTTAGAGGTAGTGGTGGTAACTGAAGACTACTCTTTTTAAAAATTGTATATTTAATATGTACCGTATTTTCCGGACTATATGCCGCTCCGGAGTATAAGTTGCACCAGCCGAAAAATGCATAATAATGAAGAAAAAAACATATATAAGTCGCACCGGACTATAAGTCGCATTTTTTCTGGAAATTTATTTTACAAAATCCGAGACCAAGAACACACATTTTATCTTTAACCTGTTATCGATCCAACGGCCCTACTTTACAACTACAGCAATGTACATATACTTCTGCGTCACCCACGCAAACAATCTACACATCAAATGAAAGCTACGGCGTTCGTCTTTTCGAACAAATGAAGCTACGGCGTTCGTCTTTTCGAATATGCAAACCATTTTCACCTGCAATCACTACAGTGCTGACAGGAAAGCCGTTTTTACAGAAAAGCCAAAAATTTGGATTTGACAACAGTACCATTGGTAACACGTTGCAGGAGTAGTTAGGTCTGCAGTTTATCAAATTATAATTGTGATGCAATCATTGGTCCAACCAATTATGGGCTCATATGGGCTTGTTCTCTTGGTATAATGGAAAAATGGAAGACCACACTTTTGGCAGTAGTTTAGACCTCTACAAATAGCTTCTGAAATGCATGGGCTTCTTGTATTTGTAGTAGTAGTATTTCAGTCTTCAGTGTTTAATGGTATATACTAATTTACAGTTTTGCTAAATATGTTTTATCTTTCAATCCTACATCAAGCTGCCACAGTCTGCTCACAGTTTAAATGTGCAGTAGGGCTGACATGATACTGTGAATCAGTGCCATCATTAGTGTAAGGGTGTGGGACAGTAGTGACATGTGTATACCCCTGAGTCAACACCCTCATAATACATTTCAATATAATGTAATAGTGATTACATACACATGTCTTTATTCAAATGAAAAATGAACTGATAATAAATGACTGTCAAGTGTAACATTGTCTGTGGCGACAGTAGCTCAGTTGAAGTGTTTGTCCACTAATCCGAAGGTTAGTGGTTCGAATCCAGCTCTTGATGTAAACATCATTGGTAGAGTGGTCAGATCCACTGACCCATAGGTTGGAAGTGTGATTCCAGCTCCCAAAGATAAATGCTGTCATTGTGTCCTTGAGCAAGACACTTAACCCACCTGTATCTGTGTATGCTGGTGTGTGAATAGTTCCTTGATATAAAGTGCTTTGAGTGACTTGAAGGTGGAAAAACACTGTATAAAAATGTGACCATTTACCATTATTGGGAAAACAAATTGGTTAGAAAAATGTCTCTTAAACTTTTCACAAAAAGTTAAACATTTATTTTCCACCAGAACATGGAGATGAAAATGATCAGCATTCAAAATTTCTCTTCTAAAATCCCTGCAGACCTCAACAAACTGCAAACTCAAATGCATTGGATTGTTGTATGAGTTTAGCACTTCATATTTCAGCCTTGTCTCAAATGTTAATGCTCCATTCTTCAGAAAGTGCCCTGTGAACTGACTCTTAATGTGAAAACATAAATTGCAAATTGAATTGCACTGTTTACGGTAGAATTCTGTTTTCCCCCCAAACTCATTCAAGCCTAAACATCACCAATCAACAGTTTGTGAAGCCCTGTGAGGCCAGGGCTGTTGTGACTCTGGGCTCCACAAAAATGAAGAGTTTATTTGACTAAATCATAATTAATGTGGGGATAAATGAGTCTTTCTAATTAAAATACTTACTGAAATACTGCCTGAAGTATTCATGGCTGAACAGTTTTCAAAAACTAACTGGATAAGATATGAGATTTATGTTAAATCCGTATTCAGTGATGGTGCACTTGAAACTCACCCAGGAGCAGTAACATTTGAGAGACTGAAATACGAACTGTTAAACTAATACAGTTCATTAGATGTTTGCAGAGGTCCACACTGCCACATCCACACTGGCACATCCACTGCATGATGCTATGGAAATAGAAAGGTAAATAGCAAATAGTTACCTTTCTATTTCCATAGAAAGGATTGGTTTGATTGACAGGTGGATTAGCCAATCAGGAACATGCATGGTCTGTCTGCATCAAAACAAATATGGCTGCTCATGAGCAAAAAAAAATCACAGGGGACTGAAATGTGATTTTATTAAAAATGATGGGTGTCCAATGAGCTCCTTTGTTTCACATGCATCACTGAAAAAAACAAAACAAAAAAAAACATGGCTCGTGGTGACCAGACTGATCTCCCTCTGTATAATGGATATATGAGACATTTCCCAGGCAAGACCTTTAGCACCAGCAGCTTGGAAACCTCATACTGTCATCCTCTTGTTTTAATTTTATCACAACTTCTTAAACAGTCTTTGCCTCTCGTCACGTAAACTCTTTATATGTTTGCAGACTGCTTTATTTGCCCAGCACTGCTCCGTCTGTTATGGCTTATCTCCTCACTCCTGTTCCTCTGTAGTCTCTGTGTAATCAGCTATTCTTTTCCTCATTCCTCCCCTTTACTCCTCCTCTCCTCCCCTCTCCTCATCTCTCCCTCCCCTCTCCTCTCTCCCCTCTCCTCCTCTCTCCTCCTCTCTCCTCCCCTCTCCTCTTCTCTTCTCTTCTCTCTCCATTTCTCTTATCCACTCTCATCCTCTCCATCTCTCTCCCCCTCTCCTCTCCTCCTCCCTCCTCTGCCCTTCTCTCTTCTTTGTCCTCATTTCTCCTCCTCCTCTTGTCCTCTCCTTCTCTTTGCTCTTCTCCTGCTCCCCATTTCTCTCCTCCTTGCCCTCTTCTCTCCTCTCCTCTCCTCCTTTCTTCTTCTCTCTCCTCCTTTCTCCTCCGCTCTCCATCTCACCTTCCTCACGACCAGCTTATGTCCAGCGGTGTCGCAGATAAACACAATATGGCGTTTTAAAGCAGGCTCTACACATGTGCCTGCTGCTGTGTTTAATTGATAGACTTTGAAGGAGAAATGGATTTGATTAAGAAGGAGCTCTCCAGACCAGAAGTCTGTTCAGTTTGTTTACTACAAAATTTATTTCAGTATTTATTCTCAGGCAGTGTTTACTTGTGCTAGCAAGACATGCTCTGCTCTTTATATATTTGACTTTAACTATTGAACTACTGGTACTACTATATTTTGCTGTTACTAGGCCTGTCATGAAAATGAAGTTTGAAGTTTGATATATCGCTGAAGAAAATATAGTCGATAAACAATAATATTGAAACAAATTTATGCCACTGACACAAAAACCCAGGAGCAAATTTATATTGCAAAACTATTCTAAATCTACAATATTGTTAAAAAGCCATGAGCTGCAATAAATAAACAGCAGAATGAAACACTTTGCGTCTGTAATGAGTCATAGAAGTGATTTATTCAACCCTTTATGGCTTAAATCTGATCATACAGCCAAAAAATAACCAAACATTTCCCAGTAGTGCAAAGAAACTGTACACATGATAAATACCGACCCCAAAAATATAGAGTTCCAGCTTTTATATAGTTAATGATAAGTGGATATAGTGATTATCGTGACAGGCCAAGCAGTTTCTACTACGACTATACAATCGTTTGGTTTGGGAAAGGATTCGGATTTTGGAAGGAAAATTTAGATTAAATAATATTTTTGGTATTAAATGGCACTGAAAGCTGGCCCTGTCTATATGAACCTTAAGGTGAAAAGGCGTGTTTATTTGTTTGTAATAAGACAAAACTAAATTAAATCTGCACTATGTAACTTTTCTGGTGGAGTGTCTAACGCCTGCTTGTCTCCATGGAGATGTTATTGCTTTATCTCAGTATGGCATTAAACATTATAATATCAAATATCATATTTCAATGGGGACAAGCAATTGACTCAACCAAACCAAGTTACATGTCAGATCTGTGGAGAGGTGACCCCACTAGTAAGAATACATATTTTCAAATTATTTGTTGCAATAAAAACAGCTAATTGAATAAATGCAAGATTAAGATTGCCATACTAGAACGTTTCAGACAAAGCATAACATCTCCATGGAGACAGGCAGAAATGTTACATAGTGCACCTTTAAGTACAAAATCATGACAAATCGATGTAAGGAAAATACATTTTAAAGAGGATAGGGTTAGGCCGAGTTCACTTGAGCCTTTATTAGAACTGTTTGTATCAAGTGCCATTAAGTTAATGACTGAAGAAAATAAACCACTACTACTACTACTATTTAGAGATAATCTACGATAATCTGTATACCTGAATATAAAAACACAAATCTATTTCTACACATAACAGCATATCGGTAACATCTCCTTTTAGACGAGCAGGTGGCAAACTCTTTACAAGAAAAGTGACATAGTGCACATCAAAACAGACACGTATGTCCTTCATATTGTAAACAGTTTTAATAAGAAAACCATATACCCTTTAAGTGACATTTGAGTTTGCTGTGATCATATTCAGTGATTGAAATATGCTTATGTGAAATCTAAACTTCGGAAGTTATTTTTTCCCCATTTGATTTATCTGAATGCCAGTGCCAACACCGCATCTGCGATTCACCAAACCAAAGAAGTAACTGTTTCAAAACTATAATTTATTTTTTCCTTTCAGATAAAACGTATCAGCAGTACAATATTAGCATTCATTATCTGCTCCTGTTTACTTACTTTAGGCTTACCCTTCAAAGGAGCACATTTTTACATAAAAGTCTAAATTTGCAAAGAGAAACTACCAAGCTTTGGAAAAATAATCCAAAATAGTAAAGTGTCTCAAAGTAAAATGTCAGACAAAAAGGTCAGAATTGCAGAAAAAGAAGGATTTGACATACTCTGTGAAGGAACAAGCCGAACGAGCCGGGTTACTGCTAAAGTTCATTGTAATTCATTCCTCTTTAGAGTACTGCTTTGCTTCAGGCCAGTGGAGAGGCGACAGGGACTGACTGGCTGTGGATAATCCTGGTGAATACCCAAAAGCGTGTCATTAGCATGCCGTTTACGGAGATTTAGGAAGTTGGAAAAAATAAGAAAATGACAAGCTCAAATATTAAGAACATGTTGAGTACTCTAATTAGATTTGCCTACTGTCCAACAAACTTACTGCCATCTTGCCTACAGTTTATGTTAATAAACTAGATACTCATTTGAGCAGATGTCGATACTAAAAAAGTCCCATTCACAGGACAGAAATGAACCTTTCCTGAACAGGTTTAGAATGATGTTGAGCTGTATCAGCACAAGTATAAGACACATAGACTAGTATATGCCCATGGACCACTATGGAACATACCTGGACCACAGGATTACACAGATATAACGCCACATGGGAATAGAAAAGAAAGTACTCTGATTTAATGTGTGAATCCCATTCTATAGTCTAAAGAAAGA
>KN476379.1:0-12863 GCA_000787095.1 Periophthalmodon schlosseri
GGTAATTTTTGTTCCATAGGTTATAGGTTTATGACACACTGTTTCCTTGTCTTCCCAGACTACCGTCCAAATGGCAGAGATTTCCAAAGCTCCACATTGTCTGTCCCTGAGCAGGTGATGTCATCTAACCACTGCTCACGGTCAGCAGACATCAACAGGGCGCGCTCTCGCTCTCCCAGTGTCCCTCCACCATCGAGGTAACTAACACACAAGGCATACCCACTGACTTGTTGTGTGGCCACCCACAAATTATTAAATTTGTGAATTTTATATTCTTGTGAAACAAGAGGCAGCGTTATTACCTATTACACAAAACTCTGACAGTGCCGGATTCTAGCTACTTTCTGCTCTTTTTTATTGTATTTTTTACATTATGTATTTGTCAGACTTGGCTGGTAACACTGTCTGGGACACAGAAATGTCCCAGACAGTGTTTTATTGACAACAATCAAGTGTTTACTAGGTGAACATGACATACAAATTTGTCTTAGACCATTTTCTTAAATTTTGGTTTTAGACTAACATCTTCTTGCAACCACTTGATTCAAGATATCTACAAAAATGCTTTTCCATAGTTCTTACTTAGAAAGCAAAACACAGTGACTCTTAATTACAAGCATAATCTTGTATCCTATATTTCTTAAATCACAAATGTGATATGTTATTTAGAAAGTTGTTGATTTCTGGGTAACTGGCATTTATTTTCAACCTCCAAAACTATATTTCCATTTAAAATATCTTTCACTTCAAGAAAAAGAGGAAACAAAACTTCCTGTATTTCATCAATACTTATTCATTACCATGACTCTCTGCCATGTCATCTGCCTCTTCAAAATGCCCATGTCAAACTTTCCTATAAGCCTTCCTGCTCTTTTTACATTAAGCCTGATTCATTGGTCAGCCAGTTCTTCTTTCTCTTCCTCCTCTGTCTTATCCTCAGCTCCATCTCAAATCCATATGTTCTCCTTCCTCCATGTGTTTGCAGCCATTTTCTCTCCCTACCTCGAACCAGGCATACTCAGCATCTTGGTGATCCTCAGCAGGACTCCAGGTAGAACTTCACCTCAGCATGCATGCAGCCTTCACCCCCTTCACCCCTTACACCCATACATAAACCTTTTTGTTTTCCTACTGTAATATGTTCAGACTATAGGGGATAATACAATTTGCAGACCTATTTAAACAGTTTAGATGTGGTTATGAAGTTTTGTCCAGCAGAGGTTGCAATAACTGTCTAGATCAGTTACACTATGAATTTGAGATTCCCCTCCTTCATCAACTCCCAAAATAAAATGTTTACCAGTTGTGATATTTTTTTGCCAGTCGCAACCATCGCGTGCACCCTATCTGCAGAGAGGAGGCAGTCAGGTTACTGCGTTCCACTAGGATGGCCCGCGCCTACTCTGAGGGTGCCTACTCCTCCGACTATGACTTTGAGAGGTATTGACATGCACTGCTAAGGCATCTGTGCATCTGCCATCCTGTGGTCCTCACAAATTGTTTGTCGTCCATCTTTGATTTCTCCGTGCGTGTTGGTGATGACAGAAGTGATATCCTGTTTGATATCGGTCCTTAGAGGGGTCATCACGGCTCTGAAGTTGTGTAGGAGACTTGAGTCCTGACACAACTGCCTCTCTGTGTGCAGGCCCAGAGCTATACTTGTACTTGTTTTCAGATGTTGGCTGGTCGTTGTGGTAAGGGCCAGAGTCTGATTGTTTGTTGACGTCCTTCTTTATGTACCCATATACATGACCCCGGTAACAGTTTGTTAATCAGTCTTGTCTTTGTAAAAAATATTGGCCATCTATCTCCCTGCACAGTGACACCTCGTGTCACTGAAGTAGCCCAGACCCCATCTCAGTTCAAGGTGGTTGATGGTTGTAAAATATTTGTGCGTGCATTGCGAGGAAATGTGTTTCTGCTGGACAAATTTTCATACTGTGCACACAGTACATTTGGTGTAGTTGAAATATGGTTGACACTCTATGATGTGAAATGTGTATAATGCCAATGTCAGAACATTTAACCTGCTTTGTTCTTGCAGCTCAGAGGATTTTCACTGTCACAGATGTGGCAAATACAGAAACTAATTCACAACTTATTTTTAAAGACACATTTCACTGTTTCCCTTTTACCTAAATGTGTGTGTGTAACGCCTCACTCACCTTTTACACTACAGCACACAGTGCCTCTCTACAATATCAGTTTTAACAGTCTAAGGCAAGTAGAACAGAACAACTTTCAAAGCTGTTTTTGCAGCTGCATTTTGCTACCTTAGGTGATATATGTGCCTTCATTATGTAGTGTTTAGGACAGTTTACGGCCTGCTCCAGTACACATACTGGATCTAGACTAGAACATATATGGTGCAGTTGCATACATTCACCTATTGCAGTACACCTGTGCTTAATACAGTACTCATACAAAGCCACGCCTGGTTCCTGAGTCTCCATCGTGTTTGACGGCGCGCTCCTGCCAGCAACTGTCCCAGCCTGAGGGCCTCACTGAGTGCCTGCCTGTCTCTCAATAAACTCTTTAGGAACCATGGAGCCATGGATAGGCACGAGTATCACATCAGGTCCCGCTCTGCAGACCAGCGGCCCACTATAGAGCGCCCCTCGCCCCGCTCACGCTCCACTGAACGCCCCCACGACTCTTCGCTCATGAGGTCCATGCCGTCTCTGCCATCTGGGAGGTCTGCTCCCCCCTCACCTGCCTTGACGAGGTGTGACCCGACTGGAGAAGCTAACGACTCACTGTTATTGCAGTCATGTGTTTTAGCTATGCAATCATTGCAGTAAGGTGTAGCTTTTTCATTGACACACCAGTAATGCATCAGTCTTTTCTGCTTGTCAATACCTTGCTGGTGAGTTACTATTCACATTTGGCTTTCACTAGATATAAAGTCTTTTACTTGCTCTTTGCAAAAAAATCTGTTTACCTGCCCATTGGATTGCATCTTTATGTAATGTGCATAGCTAAACCCAACTAATAAGCTAAAGATCCTGTCCAAGAGCCGCCACTCACCTGACTAACTCAGAGAGTTACCAGAAAGCCACTTCACTGCCACCCTCCTCCCAACATTCACCACCTCCCCCTCACAACTACCCTCCTCCACCCACTTTATGTTCGTCCCCAAAAGCTCCCGTGCTGTGTTTTCTTTGCACATGACCCGGGCTTAACAATGTCACAATAGTAGAGGTAGTGCTAAGTTGTTTTGATTTGGACCACACTGCTGATACACTTGTGCGTATAGCAGTGATGGGCCACATTTTGTTTTGGTTTCATTACTAACATGGATTGAAGCTGTAGATTTTGTAATGGCATCCTGTTCTTTTGTGTTTTGTGTTCAATCCTTTTGGGGACAGCCTGATCGCATGGTCACACTGGTCTGCTGGTTCTGCATCAAAGTTTTTCTCTTTGCAGCTTTTGATGAGTCAACAGTACATGCAATTCACATTTATGACTGCAGCTCAGATCCCTGTAATTGATGTACCCCCCATGCCATGTGCCAACAATCATGCTGTTTATGTGTATTTTTGTTGTTTTTTGTTGTAGTTCCCTGCAAATATTACTAACTTTTAGTGTTTACATTCTTGGATGTAAAGGAGCTGTGCCAAACTTTTACATTCACAAATGTAACCACACAGGTAGCATTTCAGTTTCTCCCCAGTAGAATGTACAGTACATAGCAAGTGTATCTTACACTAAGGTAATGAGCTAGCCTAAACCCCAATTTTTGTTTCTATTGTATTATGCTAATGCTACTGTCAAATGCTTTATGTTATCCAGGGCTCATCCTCGAAGCGGCTCAGTCCAGACCAGTCCTACGGGTACACCAATGTCTAGTAGAAGGGGTCGGCAACTTCCACAACTTCCACCATCGGGCAAAGACAGAAGTAAGTCTAATCAGTTTTATGACTTTACAGTTGTTTATACTATTGCTGCAGTAGTGGTTCACTTGGACTCTTGTGGAGCTGCACAATTTTGAAGTGGATTAGGGAATCTTGATGTTATTTATGAAAAAAAAAAGTTCATGGTCTATACAGTGTTGTGCAAAAATAAATCTTTAAAACGTGTTAAATTGTTTTAAATTAAATTAAAATACATTTTAGTATGCTAGATTTAGCACCACTAAAACACTCCTTGTATGTCTCGAGAACTTGTTCATAAGCTTTAAGAACTGCAGCTTTAACCTCCAAGTACTTGGCACTGTCAGCACAACTCAAAGCTGAAGACGCTTGTTGCGCTTTACCAGTCAATACGCACTGTAACATTAGGATGTGCATTGAATCAGACCAACCACGAGTCTCTGCAAGACTCTCAAACAGTGAGGAAAAAAATTCAATGTCAAGTTTAGCCATTTCCAAATTCTGCTGCATTTTTTTCATTTTCTTGCTCCACCTCGAACCGTAACAAAAGCAATTCCTTCTGCTGCTCTAATGATAACCCAGTGGCCCTCTACTGTAACAGAGAGGCCACCCCAACAGGCTACACATCAGGTTCCTTTCATTTACTCTTCAAATTACCTTTAACAAATTCTTTAACTTTTTTAGTATCTCCAATATCCACATTGTAGAACTCTTCAATTGCAATTAATTGCTTTTTAGTGCACAATTCCAAGCCACTGTAACATGGCGACACAATGAAGTCTTCTACAACTTCATCTATGGCTCCACATACAAACAAGCCTACAGCAGCTTAAGTGATATCTTACCAATGTACACAATACCTAACCGAGAACTTACTAACTCAACCCCTAGTTTTCGGGGAGAGCGGGGGTGGGTTTTTACGTGCTGTATACCCATGGCACAGTAGGTACGACCAGCACGCTGACGATTCTGCGTAACCACGGCATGCTCCAGAGCTAACGTAAGAAGAGGTGAAATGGATGCTCTACCCACTCGTACCTCCACACTAGCATGACACAATGCAGCAAAACCTCCAACCACCACTCACCTTACAAGGGCTTCCCTACCTTTTAACTTCAATGCACATTACAAGTTATACACTTACCTTCTGAGCCTGTAAAAATTGGCAGCTGACCAAAACCACGGAAAACGAACTCCTGCACAACCAAACTTCTGGCACGTCTCTCCAAGACCACACAACTATCCATGTAAGGAAAATTACGTTACAGGAATACCCCACTGAGACGCTAATCGACAGCTAAACTGAAGTCAAGAAACACAGGAGCTGAACCGATTCAACAAACACTCACAAACAAAAAACAGATACAAACGAAACATGGTTGATGCAAACTTAAACAAACTAACATGAAGCATAACCCTGGGTTTTAACTTAGGACAGAGCCCCCATTTTGTTATGACTGACTCAACGAGGGGAAAACGACGTGGAATAAAAGTGCTCAAAAGTATATTTAATCACAAATAAGGTGATAAAACCAAGATTAATATTTACACAAAAGAAGCAATGGGGTTGTGAGTATGTTGGTATCAATGGTGTAGTGCGGTGCATGTAGTGGAATGAAAGAGGTGTGTGTGCAATATGAGTGTGGTGCGTAAAAAACAAAAAGATAAACTCAAATGTGCATGGAGATGGCAGCAAAGGACGCCAAGGCACCCAGCAGCAGGGCGAGTTCCCAGCGAGTTCCCAGGCAGGCCCAGCGAAAGCGCAGAGAGCGCGTGCATGTGCAGTCAGGCCTTTATAATCACGTGTCACTGGGGGGGTGGGGCAGCAGGCAGAGCAGCTGAAGGCAGGTGAGGACACCTGCACAGAGAGAGGAGGAGAACAGCAGCAGCAGGGCACACATTACTAATTGCTATGGAAACCCCTATCACTGTTCAGAATCAGAATTAATTTAATGGACTAAGTATTACCTCATAAAATAACTGCAAATAATAGTTTTAGTGCATTCCTTACAGTTGTGAGATATAATGACTTTGTGGCTCATTGGGAATAGCATATACCTCTTAACTGGAGGATCTTTAAGTCTTTGCCCAGTATTTTTACTATCACGAGGTAGAAGTCCTGCCATATTCTTTTTGTCCGTAGCCTTAACCTCTCCAAAAAGTTTTGCACAGCACTGTATATGATTCACTTTATTATTTTTGTATCATTGGTAACATTTTTCTTAACCATCCATAACATCTCTGCTCGGTTACTTTCCCATTTGTCTAACAGAGGATGGAGGCGAAGGGACAGAGCCTTGTGAAGGTCTGTACTTCAGTACTGTGTGGGTTTGGCCTCTCAGACTGGAAAGTGCTGCCAGTGGCTCTTTTCACTCTGGAGCTCAAAACCCTGTCTGCAACGGCGGGTGGCTACATTCAGTTTACTTTGTTCATAGTTGCCCTCCGCTGCAGCATGCATCATCATATATTATCTTGTCCAAATATCTTGTCCAAATATCTTGTACCACTGTGGTTGTCTGTTCCTTAAGGCCTGTCTCGAGCCTGTTTCTGATTGTGGTAATGCTGTGTTCCTCTTTGTCCTTGTTTTTGAAGTTGTAGTATTTGTCATATCGTTAGTTGGTTATAATTGTTTAGTGATTTGGACTGCTGAGTGTCTTTCCAAAATGTAAACCGAAAACTGACTTGGGGACTCAAAAGCGATATTTTCTTTTACAATTCTGCTCCTCAGCACTCCTATTAAAATTGCTGTGTTTTTTGTAATTGTGACTGCTGTGGTTATGAAAAAGTCTTAAAGCCACTGAAGGCAAATGCAAACATAAATATGATATAAATGCTGCTTTTGTTTGTGTAATGAATTGACTAGGAAAAGGTTACCAGAGCAGACAATCCATACCTGAAATACTTGTGTGCACCCATCATTATTACACAAAGCACCATTTCATAACCACAAAGCAAACATTTTTCAATAGGCAAGCATACATTGCTCTGTCCCATTGCCCACATTAAGTTGTCATACATACAAATAGGTATAACACGATTTTGAACAATAACTAGTTGGTTATGTCTTCTCACTAGTTCTGTTACCTTTCCTTTAGTCCTATTTCCTGTTTCCTGTGCATCTGGTCACTCTCCTGTCTCTCTCCTCTCCTGTTTTCCGAGCAACTTGTTGGTGGCAGTGTGTGGGCAGTGGGGGGAGGTATTGATCTAACCTTGTGCTGTAGCTCCCATAGAGCCACGCAACACTGAACTTATGCAATGCAAATGTGTGAGAGACTTCAGTGTATGTTAGCTCTTTATCGACTATAGATCCGCACTATATCATGCTGATTATGTACTAGGATGGTTGTACTTTCTCATTTTTTCCCCTAAATACTACCACTTAATCACTTTAAAAGACCCCAATAATGAATTTTAAATATGCGAGATGCAGCTTGAAAAATGTATATGCACACTGTATTTAGTTAATGTTTAAAAGACAATATGAAGCACTATTTGTTAGGAGTATAACATTGTGAAATCGTTCATGCATCAGTTTGATTACAGTTAATAATAGTTAATACTTGAACAGAAATATATATTTAGTGCAATTCCATCTTCCTACTTTACAGTCTGATAACAGTGGCACAGAAATGACCTGTTAAATCAGTTACTACTCTCAATTATGTATCACTCATTGTGCAAGAAGAATACAGTGATAATGACTGTAGGTTTGTGAATGGTGATTTAAAGGAGTCTTCTTTTTCTGAACGCTTTAGTGCCAGAGCCAGAGGAGAAACCCCAAGCTCCGCCGGTAAATGGTCGGAAAGGCAAGTCCTGTGTGGGGTGTGATATTTATGAGTTTGCAGTGTGTGGAACATTATTGAGATGATTCCAATTTGGTGGTCTTTTCACCACTACAGTTTGTACTAGTTTCAGACGTGTGTTTTGCAGTGTTGACTTTAAGTAGCTAGTGGTACGGTTCATATATCTGTCCTCATTTGTGATCATTCCTTTCTGGTTTGAGTTTGAGTGATTGGAAATAAATTCTGGACAAATCCACATCCATAAACAAACTACATACATTCCCAGATACCCTAAATATACTCATACTATGTGAAACAATTAAATGATTATTAAAACCCTGCAAATGTTTATATTTTGAATTTTGATACATATTAAACTGAATTGTAGTTGCCCATCTTGTCCACCAGATGGCAATGACTCTTCAGTCGTCAAAGAGGAGCTGTCCATGTTGCCAGTGCTGAAGTGTGTTTTTCAAACAGCTCTCCACAGCTAAGCACCGGTTACAGAAATAATTAAAGCCGTGGAGATGGTTGCATTGTGTTTGATTATAGATAAGTGCTATATACCACTGTTGTCCAGTCCCAATAGTTGGTGTGCATGTATTTCACTGTAGAGGTGACATGGGAGGACCAGCAGAAAGGCCTGAATGGTTCTTTGTCTGACGGAGGGGCACAACCAGTCCCTTCTCTGGACGATGCAGGTTGGTGGTTTGATGTGGATCTTTGACCTTTTGAAACTTTATTTTTACCGAAGTAGTTACCAGACTAAACATACAATGAATTTTTATCTTTTATTAATTAAACTGTTTGCTGTTGTGTGGGGAACAGCTGCTTTTTATATGAATAACAGGACCCTGAGTCCTGGATATGCACCCAAGCAGTGAAGTAGTTTTGTCCTCGGACCTATTATTTTATGCTACTGCAAGTCAATTACTTGAGTCGGCCTCTGGGTGGTGTCCTGGGTTTCCATTTTCTCCTGTGTGCTTTGCTGTGTTTGAGTATTATGTGATTTATAATAATATATAATATGTAACTTTACTTCCACCATTATTCTGAGGCACACATTCATATAAAAAGGGGCTATATTACAGGAAATCGTTAACTGATTACAAGTTGCTTTCATCTCCACATGGCACTGGCCCACATGGCAGTCTGACACCTCATTGTTTATGCTAATGCAAATGTGCTTGAGACGGGATGGAAATGAAATGTGACTCAAGTGTTCTCACCGCCCACCACATGTATGCATTTGCACTTTTTACAGGAACATATACTAGGGCAAGACAACCATACTGGAAATTTGCGATAGTCCAGTAACCTTTTTTTGTATGAATTGTGATACTTTTGTCATTTTATTTCTGACACATTTGTTGTTGATAAGTGAAGTTGTGCTGTTGTAACAGGACCTATCATGAGTTATGGTGACGTGTGCGTCATTATGACGTCAACATGCTATAGACATGCTGCAAAGCTCTTTTTCAACACTATATAGAGTTTACTTTGTTCAGCAGTTTTGATTCTCTCGAGGTGTAGCTGGCTCTCTCTTTTGTGCGCTTGCTGCTCTGTGCTTCCAGTTTGTGTTTTTTTGTTACATTTTTTATTATAGCTTTTTTTTCTTATTCCTTTATTTTTCCAGGCCTGTCTTCCCACAGACTTTGCCCCATGCAGATTCAAGTTCACTTCTCCTCTAACCCCTCCCCTCTTCCCTACCTTTCTACCTCCAAGGACTCCTTTCTCTGGGTGGCCAGCTCTGGCGCATTAACATCTCTTTACTATTTCAGCTCTATTTTCTTTAAAAGCACAGAACCTCACCCACCAGTCCTCCCTCTTCTCTCCAATTCTCTGATAACTAAACTCTTGTAGCCCCTACCTCAGCCTCTCCCAGCTTTTCCTTCTGTGCCCATGGTGAAGTTTTGTGTTTTGGTGTATCTATGATTTCTTTGTGTGTTCTGTGTTTGTTGTGTGTTGTTTTGTCCATTGTTGTGTTGTGTTCTTCTTGTATTGTGTCCCCTCTCATCCCCGTCATCCTGACCTTTGCCTCCTCTGGATGGTCATGTGATGGTGCCCCTCTTGTCCCCCGCGTGTCCCCCGTGTGTGCGTCCTCTCTCATCCATCTCCCTCTCCTCTGTCTGTGTCTGTCCATCTGTGATGTGACTCCAGAAGACACGGACTCACCAGGTTGGACCAGCTCAGGTCTGTCCCTTCTTCTTTCCCTTCTGCTCCCTCCTCCTCTCTGTTTGTACCCCCCACAGTCCCCTCATCTCACTCAACTTTACTTTGCCAGGCTTGATTTAATGTTTGCTTCTTTATTTTTGTATACATGAACCAGACGTTTAAACCTTTTTTTTTTAATTTTGCTCTTTTGGTTTATGTGGAAGGACTGGCTGGGCTTTAGATTTTCCAGTGGTGAGAACATATCTGCCAACCTTAAACTAAACACCAAAAACGTAAATGACCAAACCAATATTGGTTTCTTTCAATTCCTATAGCCCAGTTGAACCCGTCTAATTGGAGTAAATAGAGTTTGTGCTGTCTGCTGTGCTTTGAATTGCTCTTTGGTCATTGCTCCATTGCTTTTTATTTCAACGTGTCTCTGTGACGCTGGTTCACTCCTTGTAGCATGGCACTTGCACATATTGTGACAGCCCACTTCACTTTTCCATTGCTATCATTTGACACAAAAGTAGAGACAGAGAGCTGGTGGAGAATTAAGAGCTACTGTGCGCTGAGACAATCGAGTGGTGTTTGGGCTGATCTGTTTCATTACTGATATCAATGGCATCAGTTTGGGCTGCATGTTTGACTCGAATAATTCATTGACTCTCAATTTCTGTTTCAGTTTTCAAACTTTTTTGTGTGCAGCTAAATTAAGTTTGTTCATTTATTTAATCATGACTTGACAGGGTTGTCAAAAGTATCGAAAATTAGATGCTAATCGATACTAAAACTAGAATCGAAATACACTCATATATACACCCATTTGAGCAAGTATTGATGACCTTTTCTGAGCAGTTTTAGAATAACTCTTTATCAGAACTAGTATAAGACCACGTCGTAACATAAAGAAAGTAGTTTTTGTGCTCAAAGTTTTATTATATTATATATCGGTATCAAGCCTATTCCTTAGTATCAAAATTGAGTTTGAAATTTTAGTATTGGGACAACTACTTGATACTGGCTTTAGTATGTGTTTTCCTTAATTTACTAAACAATTAACTTAATGTCTGACAATCAATCTTTTTTTTTTTATTCTACATTAGTTTCAATTAGAAAATAGTTATTGGTTAAAGCTATTGCATGTGTAGCGCTTAAAGGCTGTTTTGTCTATTTTGGTTGGTCCTTGGCTTCTCCATGCGGTGTGTCCCTGTCATAGCTCATGGCCCATGGTCAGCTGATGCTTGTCTCTCATAACCCTTTGATCCTTGCACCAGGCCTCCCTTCAGAGATTTTGCCCCTTTAGCCTAACTGTACCATCTCTGCTCCTAGGTTTGGACATGGATGAACGCACCAGGCAGATGAAAATGAAGATGAACAAGTACAAGCAGGTAGCCGGCTCTGACTCGCGGTTGGAGCAAGATTATCACAAGGTAAAATTGGTCACTTTCACTTGCTTTGATATTCTGTAGCAACAACAAACTCAACCAGGTTAGGTGAACAGCTAAGATGTGTATCTTAGCTGTTCACCTAACCTGGTTGAGCTGTGCTGACAACATGCACGATTATGCACCACTCAAACACAATCAGATATCTGCCTCGGACATGCCCTCTGCTGTTTGTCCAGAGGCCCAGATATCTTTGAATTATAAAATTGTTGTTGGTTATTGGAAATTCCAGCATAAAAGTAGTAGTGGGCAATCATGGGTCTTCTAGATAACAGTAGCTCCATACTTGTTCCCTACATTCTACCAGAGGAGATGGCCAATAGCAGCCATGGATATGTTTTTAGGCAGTCCTGACAGGCATTGTCAGGATGTCATTTAAAACATATTTGGTGCTTTTCACTGATTTTTTAAAATATGTTTTGCCAGCAGATATTATGCCTTATTGTGTCTTTGTTTGGTTTATCTGAACAATAGCATGACATTGTTTACACAGGATCCTGAGCAGTTAAATGAATAGTCACTAGCTGCTGAATTAAGCGGTGTGACACTGAAAGCTAACAGAAGCTGGTGTTTAGCTTGGCCTCAGTTTGGATCCTGCAGAAAAGAGTTTTCCCTTCAGCCCTTGTAAGTCTGTAGTATCAAGACTGTTGAACTAATAAAAGAACATTAAATTTGTAGGTGTCCTTTCTTGTTCCTGCTTTTTCTCATTGGGAGTGTAGGCAAAAATACAACAAAAATATTTATTGAGACACTTATAAACACAAGTTGGAATGTAAATTATAAGTTAAGACAGTCAAGGCTTGTGCAAGTTCTTGGATATTAAACAGCTGGATTCTAAGAAAACAAACACAGGGCACATAAGATGAAATTTGATTTAAATGTTTTCCAAGAAATACATTGTTTATAACAGTAATTCACAACTGACACCTTCTTGGAGCCCAAATGTATCACTTTGCCCTCACTCATTTTGTTGGGACACACAGTTAACAATAATATCTTACAATCTCATTCATCGCACATTATTATCCACATTATTATGTATTAATCAATTTCTTTCTTAGGAGAATGTTTACTGAAGCACTGAAACTAGGTAGCACTGTGTTTGAATGAGTTTTAGTGCTTATTAATCTTATTGACAATTATATTCTCAGATAGGATTCTAGTTGGGCACATCAAAAGTCGAACTAAACTGGAAGTCAACCCAGAACTAAACGACTAAGACTAGACTAAGAATCAACCAGTCCTAGAATTGGACCAAACAAGTCTACATCAGTACTAGACTGGGCTTCAACTAGGACCCTTATGTCTTGTATTTTTGAGTAAACATACAAGTAACCCTAGATCTTAGCCCACTATAGTTAAAATAACAGATTGTATGTAATAAGAATGACTTTTGTTTTTTGTGGACTTTTTGTGGATTTTTGTGGACCTGCTATACTGCTTTCCAGTGATGACCACCTATTGCTTTATTTCATAAGAATAATTGTATGTACTTGTCCTTTGTCTCCACAGAGGTCAGGCAGAGATCCACGGGGTTCGGATAACTTGTCGGCCAAATCTTCGGACAGCGATGTGAGCGACGTGTCCGCTGTGTCGAGAACCAGTAG
>JACM01073587.1:0-36411 GCA_000787095.1 Periophthalmodon schlosseri
TGTATTTTTATTATTATTATTTTTTTAAAGGCTCATTAGACCAGTGTTGTAGAACATTAGTATGTGCGTGTATTAGTGGAGTAGACCTAATCTTATTCATGGCGTTTCAGTCAAATAATTTCTCCCTGGATTTTTAGGATTTTTAAAACATTTTCCCCAACGCCAAGGACTTATGCACGTCTTTGTTTTGTTAGGTTTTTGTTTGTATTTTTTTTTTATTTGAACAGGGCGCTGAAAAGGAGAGTCTGGGTGCTCTCCCTGTATAAATAAAGATAAATAATTAAAATGAATAAAAAACGTAGTTATTCCACACCACAGTCTCTTCGCATTGGTAATATGCTAGCAAAGGTTTATTTTACATTTATATCAGGTTAAGTTTGGGGTTAGGATTATAAACGGGTATTTTGGTTAAGGTTGGGGCTTTGGTCTTGGCAGAACAAAAATATGTATTTTGATGGGACCGTTCTCTTTTCAAAATATGTCTTTAAGACCATGGCCATAGCTTTAAATCCATTAACATGAAACTTATTTTGCCTGTTTTTGTGACTTCTTGTTTTTGATTTTAGTTGTGCTACCACACCTTCACAAGCTAGCACTAGCAAACAACAGTCAGACGGTGGAGAGCAAACGGATCGACATCGCCACGCAGCTCTTCGAGGCCTACAGCGCCCTCTCCTGTTGCTGTATCCTTTACTGATCTACCGGTAGACACGGTGTAGTTTTAAATTTTTTCCCAGAAATCTCCTCCCTTTGACATTTTGCAACTACCGGGCATTTATTCCAGTTTTTAGTCTAACCGTGTATTATGATTGGCTTACACTCAGATCCATTGCCGTAATGGTGAGTCAGTAACTACAGCGTAGCTCAAATGCTAGCTACGTCCAGGTCCGATATTCTCTGTATCTCTGGGCTTGCTATGAGTGTGTGTGGTTGAGTGTGTGTGTGTTGGCACTGTTAGCTTGTCATTTGGCAGTAGGAGAAAGGAAAAACAAACAGTCTCCATTTTCAGGGTAATTATAGGGTTGGTTAGGCGAAGGAAAGGATGAGAAAGACACTGGGAGCTGGAGAAGAGCAAAGAAAGTTAACGCATCGGCTTTAATCTATAGTTAAATTTGCCAGGTTTGGGTCATTTACGTTGGTCCCCGTTGGGATTCTTTCCTCCCTTGCGACCCCCCCCCTTTTCTCGCAGTACCCTGCCCCACCCAACCACCACACACACACACACATGCACACACACACACACACACACACATATACGTTGGGCTTCCATGTTTTTGGGGACATTACATTCACTCGCATTCATTTCCTGGAGTCTCATCTCAACCTCAACCATAGTTACTAATTACCTAAAATTAACCTGAACTCTAACCATAACCCCTAAATCATGTTGTTGATCTAGTAATAAAGAATTTATGCCATGGGGACCTATTTTAAGGGAGGCAGGTCCCCATAATGTGACTGTGGGTTCATATATTAGTCCTTACAATGTGATAAATACCTGCCGAAACGCACATACGCCTATGTTGGGTTTTCATGCTTTTTGGTGACATTACATTGACTTGTAATTACCCTAACCCTACATTCATTTCCTGGAGACTGATCCTAGCTTTAACCATAGTCATTACGTGCCTAACCTGAACCTGAACCTTAATCCTAACCTATTTTAACCCATATCTTAATTTATAAAGGATTAACATCATGAGAACCTGTTTTTTGTCTCCATAATGGAGGCAGGTCCCCATAAAGCGAGTGTGTGTACATATTTCAGTCCCCACAATGTGATAAATACTTGCAGACACATACAAATGGGACAGCTGCGTCAAGCCTCATTCCTGTGGGTCTTTTCCAGGCTGTGATTTGACAAGAGCAGCAGTGTCCAGGAGCTCCGGCCCTAACCTCAGGGCCCTACCTCCCACTGCCATGGCTCTCTTGTAATCAGTGAGACAGTCTCTGAAATTGTACATTCCCATCGCTAAAAATATAGATTTCTTCACGCAGTGGTTCATATAGTTTCATTGGCTGTGACAGGTGGAGAAGACATGAACTCACAGATGTTAGAAAATAAATGGAAAAGGTCTAGATTGTCTAAAACTAGTTGTTTAAGTTTTTAATGTGAGAACTACCACAACAAAATAGTGAAATGAAATGCTGTATGGTTTAAACTCATACATTTATGTTTTAGCAATATTGGCGTGTTCTTTGTTTAAATGATCAAATGTATTACGTAATGTCTGTGTGTCTGTTATAAGTTTGAATATTTGTTGTGTTCATTTTGTTGGTTAAATTTATCCTTAACGTACTGTAAGTTATTTCGGAGGAGGTGATGGTGAACCACTTCCTGCCTGGTCTGAGGTGTCTCCGGGCAGACATGGAACAGCTCTCCCCTGAGCATGAGGTATGACGATAGATGCAGCAGATACGCACACGCACGCACACGCACACACACGCACACACACGCACACACACGCACACACACGCACACACACGCCTTATGGGAATATTATTACACATTTTATATCAAGTGCCATTCCATTGTCACTTACTTTAAAGATAGTCATACCACTCCCTCAGACAGACGGCATGACTAGACTGTTGTATACAAGAGATTCACTCATAAACACCTCCGCTATTTTTATTTATACTTCCAAATTGCAAAACACATTTCACATGAGCCTTTTCCTTTGTTGACAGACCATCAGCTGACTTTCAGTGTGAGAATTATTCAAAGCAGTGGTTCTCAAAAACAGCAACATAAAAATAATGCTTTTCTTTTTAGGTCATCCTCAGTTCTATGGTCAAAGAATGTGAAATCAAAGTGGAAAACAGAGCAATAGGAGATCCACAAGGGTAAGAAAAAGCATCCTCTAGAACTTTTAATTAAAACAAGTTTTGCTTAGCATTACATCAGAGACAAAGCTTTAATCTCAAGGTTACTTAGAAGAGAAAGGTCATTTAGTTCAATTGGTATAATGTTGTGGGTTCAATTCCCTGGAGCTTTGCTCTCTGAAGATGCAAAGTGTCAGCACCACAATCATTATGTGGTTATCTTCATAGGGGCAAAATGAGAGGAATAGTTTTGGTAAAGCTTTAAGGGCCTTGAGACGGCAGCTTCATAGAGGAGATTTCTCCCATCTTGTAAACATGTGTTTCAGGCTCATTAAAAGAAGCATGTAACGTCTCCACGCATAAGCTCATTTTTGAGGCGTGTTCCCCTCCAGCCTCAAGTTCACAACTGTAAACTTGTGCCAGCGAATATTTGTGTCTCAGAGCTTGGTCTATTAGAGTTTTCTGTTTAATTATTAGTTCTTTTTTGGACTCCAAATATTTCCCATAGCTAATGGTTACTACAGGGTATATTTAACATTTTTGGGGAGTAGAATTATTTTCTTTTCGACTCTAGACTCAAAAGTCTCCTAATATGCAGTTACTTGCATATTTATTTGGACTGGGCATAATAAGAAGTTATGGACCAAACGTAAAGACTTCACTCTCTTCGCTGTATGGCCACATTATTCTCATCTTTATGTGAATTCCAAGGTAGTAGCAATATACAAACAAATGCTAAAACTTAACAGTCACAGACCCAACATTTGGCCGTTTTTACAAGTGCCGTGATACGATGTTTGTTCTGCTGTTAAACAATACAGCCCCTTCACAGATAGTATAACTGGTCTGGCCTCACTCTAAATCCAGCCATTGCTCAAAAGAGGAACTTCTGAAGCCGTTAGACTGTAAAAGTCAGGAGGGGCTGTGTTGGCAATCACATTTCCTCAAAAACTGGAGTAAAGGCCGACAAGCTCATCAGTGGAAATTATAGGTTTGTTGTGGGATTTTGTTTTGACTACACATGTGCATTTATTTTCTTTGCAGATCTGCGTCGATTGCTTCCAGTTTAGTCGGCGAAGATGCAAAGACCAAGTTCTTGAGCAAGATGGGACAGCTCACGACATCAGGCGCGATGCTAGCTAACGTCTTCCAGCGAAAGAAGTGATCACTACATTGACTATCACATATATCGGCTGGTTGTAAGCGATTTGCAGAAAAAGGCTTCAAGAGCGTCGAGAAAACCAGGCGAGGAGGCGAAATCATTATCAGACGGAGGTTATCAAGTAATGGGTAAATCTATTCGTAAATTTAAAAGTGCAGTTAGGGCGGGGGCTTGCTTTGCGCTGCCAGTGTTAGCATTTGAGGTTGCTGGTTCGAGGAAGCTTTTGGACAGTATTGCAAATCACAACAGCGAACTTTGCAGACATTAGTAGACGCTCAGTGAATGAAATGACATGAAATAACGAAGGTCTTATCAATTTCACGGTGACATGTTTTAGATGGGGGTTTTGTTGAGTTGAGATGGGACAACAAAGCAGTATAAAATCAGCCTATGTGTACAGTCAGTCTGTACGGCTCCAATGTATCGCCTACTTGAAACGATAAAATGTTACCGGTATGTCTTGCCTTTATTTCTTCAAAGTTTGTTTTTTTTTGTTTTGATAGCTTCAATTTTATAACTTATTTATGTCTTAAATGAAGAAAAACATACTTTAACTTCCAAAGAAATTTGCACTTCACTGCTGTTTTGTTTAAAATATATTCTATTTGTTTTAATGCAGTCTTATACATGGCCGACAACATCACTACTGTTAATTATTATTTTGTGGTTAATGTGAAGCTGCTGGAGAAATCGTTAATCTCTTCGTTGCACCTTGTATGTATGTGTTGCAGTGTCTATCGATAATCGTATTTTCTAAAGTGGGGTCTTACGTTTTGTTTCCATTTTTTGAATATGCCCTGAGAGGAACAGTAAATACTTGTATCATACACTGAAATGAAGGTACTCATTACTATGTATATTTGAAAGTGGTGTCGCGCTGTAATAAAAAAAATCAATTGTGTACTCAAAAATGTTTACGTTTTATGATGCGTCTGCATACCCGAGCAGTGAAGTGATAAAGAGAGAGGGAGAGCACGCCGGATTGATTATTGTTCAAAGTGTGGACAGGTGCTATGGGCAGTAAAACAAAGCCATCCCACAGACAAACACTCACCAGCCCCCATGTAACTCTTTGAAGTAGTCTATTGTCTACTACGCAATACAACCACCTACCAAAGTCCATTTTGTGGGGCATTCCCAGGTTCTTATCCCATATAAAATAAAAGCGCAGATCTGTGTTAGAGATTACACTATCAAGCAGTGGAGACATGATAAGGCAAAATATTAGTTGAATCTTTTGTATGTTTTCATGGGAACATGGCTGATATTGACATGAAAGAGGTTTAGTAATATGAACTAAAATAACATCTAGCTGTATCAGACTGACGTTGCTATTTTGGGTTATTTTTACAATTGATTCAATAACAAAAAAAAATACATCTTTGAAATATGCCTTGTGTCCAGATAATGTTACCCTTGCAAACACGCCACATAAAACTAAACTCGTCTTTGACCATGACGAAAAGAGGACTAGAACGAGACCAATCCCAGTCTATATCAAGACAAAACCAGAAATAGCAGCTATGAATGTGTTAAATATTACTGAGGGCTGACACTGATTTGTATTGTGTATGGAATTAGGTCAAAAGCCCTGTACTACTGTGGTCATTCAAAGTCTCCAGATACTAACGCCCTTTTGATAAGAAGTAAAAATTTGCATATTCGGCTAATATACAACCAGCGTGTTTGATAACTCCGGAGGGGTAAATAAAGATTGATCTGCCTCACAGTGTCACAGAGGTGGTATATTGGAGGAGGTATTGCAACAAAACCACTCAAATAGTAGTACAGTGCAGTCGAAAGTCAAGGTTTCTGCGGTAAATATCTCATTATTTTCCCCAGACTTTTTGAAAAAATATAAAGCGTTTACGAGACTAGCCAGCTATGTGGTAACTACTGTCAATAACCTGGTTCTTTTCGGTCCAAAAAACACATTTAAACCCGAAAATTCCGTGAAATATAGCTGTTTATAAAGTTTCAAAAACAGATTTGAATTAAAATTACAGATTTTGTGGGCACTGGGTACCACATAACTGATTCAAATGTTCAATACCAAGGATGTAGCACTAAAATTCTGGGGCCTGGGTAGAAATTATCTTGGTGGGCCCGCACTACATGTACAAAAATGCCCATTAGAGACTTTGTGAAGGGCCCCCTCCCTGCACTGGGCCCTGAGTAAACAGCATCCTTTACCCCCCCATTCCGACACCCCTGTTTACTACTATTATTATTATTATTATTTTATTTATTTATTTATATTAGGAAAGTCTATGGGAAAAATGAGACTTTCGTGCTGGTATTGTTGTTAATGTGTCTGCAAGCGCCTTTGTGGCTATCTGCGTGCATTATAACTGCACATCTCTGGTCGTGTGGGAATCACTGGCGTTTCATTTACCAGGAGCTCTTTATTCACAGCAGAGTGACCCGGGTGACTCAGAGATCACATCTGTTTCCAAAGCAAGCAGAACCAACGCAGATCCAGGCTCCAAACCACTGGAACATGGTGGCTCGGTCTTACCTTTTTATTCCACTGAGTGACAGAGAGGGCATGTGCATGTTGTTAGAGTGTTTAGGGGAAATAGCTTCTAACTCCGGAAGCTTCCTCCTGTCAAGGCCCCAAAACGGTCTGTGGCAAGTCTTTCATTTATGGTAGTTTAAACAATGTTACTCAGATAGAAGTAAAAATACACATACAGTAAGTAACGCCAATAGTGCTAATGAGTAGTTTTGCAGCCGATTACAGCCAATTCTACTACTACTACTATTAATAGTACTGCTTTTCATTTTTCTTGTTGCCCTTTTATAGGATTACAAACATTCCACAGTATTTTTTAACCCCGATGCCATTCCAGTCCCTCCCATCTGACTCGTTTAGTTAAAATATGTTTTGCTGGATTTGAGCAGAAATCGAACAACCCTGTAGAAAGTGCTCAACGTGTTTAACCTCTTGTCTCCCCAGAACTGCTACTTATTATTACTGACAGTATGCTCCTTGGGGATAAATAAAGTAATACAGATTGATTGGAACCTACTTATGTTACTATTAAAGGTCCTATATTACACAAAATGGATTCTTGAGAGCTTTAAGTCATGATATAATGTTGTTACCTCATCAAAAACGTAACTGGAGTTGTGTGAAAAGATGAAAAATCACAACTCCAGATCTGTTTTTGATGGGGAAACAATATTATAACATAGATTAGAAAACAGCGTAATATGGGCCCTTTAAAATAAATATTGCTACTACTACTACTATTACAGGCAGTTATTATTACTATTTCAACCAGTACAAATAATTATTACACATTTAAAATAAAAGTACACAGATTAAATTGCTTCATTGCAAATATTTACGCAATTCTCCTTTTGTTTACTAAAAAAAAACATTCAAAGTGTTCTCCTTTTTGGCGCATGACGTGCCTGCGCTAGGCCTCTTTGGTGAACTTTGACCTTTCACGCGTAGCAACACACTACACCCTCACTACAAAGCACAAGTCAAACACAGGTCAGCTCCAATGTGACTCTTGTAAAGCAGCGTGATGTCAAGTCATTGGCCTATTCACATTTTTTCACTTCTACTTCTACTGCATCTTAAGTGTTCTGTTTGAAGTACAGCCCTTAGCTACTTGTGTCTGTTTAAGGTGAGTTTACTTGACCTCCATGTGGCCGCTGAGAGCCTGATTGAGTCAAGCCACAGCTGCACTTAAAATCGTCCAAACTGGCACTTAATTGCTACTGTGAAAATCTGGAGCCTCCTACCACGAAACAGCTTCCCTCAGCACGTTTTTATGGGAACACGTAGAAAGACCGCAGAAAATATTCCAGCGTTTGCTCTTTAAAAAATGCGTTTCACTTTGTTTTAACTCACAGACGTTAACTAGACCAAAATTAGTCTATATAACAGAGCTGTGGTCGGTCTAAGCTAAGACTACTAGACTAGGACTAAACAAGGTCCTTAAAAGGCCCACATTACGCCATTTTCTGATCTATGTTATAATGTTTCCCCATCAAAAACAGACCTGGAGTTGTGTTTTTTTTTTTTCACATGTTTAACACATAAAACCTGCATATTTAGGCTGAGTTCTTCTCTCAAACTCAAAACGCACTGTTCCACCTTGTGATGTCATGTGGTAATACAGGAAGTGCTCCACTGTGTTTTTAAACTCCTTCACTAGAATCATTTGGATAATTTCATCTCTGGAATTTCCAATCTCTACTGAACAAAAGGTAAAAAGTAGCTGTTAACTCGAAAACTGCCACTTCATGACATCACAAGGTGGAACAGAGCATTCTGACCTTTGGAGATGTAGACAGATTAATAATAAAGGATTACTCATGTGTGAATGAAACAAAACACAACTCCAGATATGTTTTTGATGAAGTAACAACATTATAACACGACTTAAAGAGTCAATTTTGTGTGATGAAGTAAAACATTATAACACGACTTAAAGAGTCAATTTTGTGTAATATGGAACCTTTATTCTAAAGCTGCACTAAATCATATCCAAAAAGCAGAAGCTTCAAAGCATCAAACTTTCTTAATGAGGTGCTTTCCATACAAATTTAAAGTGCTTTACATAGATAATTAAAATAATTTCCTCACACCCACAACCAACACGGTTTGTACTAAAACAGGACTAAACAGGTCTAAACCAGCACCGCACCAGGATTAAACCATATCCAACTAATCTAAACCGAAGAATTATGTTGAAACCAGGACTACACCAAATCTTAAACACAGCCAATAGCCCCTGAGTGCACATCCAGGACTTGTTTACTTGTCATAAAACTCCACACTTTTTTACTTTCCTACAGTCTTGTTTACCAAACCTGCCGCAAAGACGCCATTCATTTTGCATGTTTCCCTGCTTCCTTCTCATTTGTCATTTGTTCAAAACATTCCTCTGCGTTTTCACCTGGGCTGAACAGAATTTGCATAACTGTCATTTTGAAAAGAAAGGAGAAAAAAAGCTTTCCCTCATATGGAGCTGCAAAGTGGGTGAGGCCTAATGCCATGCAAATTCAGTGGCAAATCCACCCCTCTTGGCAGGTTTTTTAATACTCTTTTCCTGGAGGCAGCTCAGTTTTTATGGCATTTGATTTAAAAAAAAAGAGGTGCACCCACATAGTTCCATAATCAAATTTAAACTTAAAAATGTAAATATTGGAACATCAACAGGAACGTTCCCTTTACGAAGTAGTGATATCACTGGGTAATCAGCATCATGGTACAATGAGCAAAGTGGAAACATAAAGTTAAAAAAATATTGTTACTATTTTTATTAAAGGTGCACTGTGTAGGGTCCACCGTCTCCATGGAGATGTTATTTCTTTGCTTAAAATGTTCCATGGTATGGCATTAAACCTATCTATCTCCATGGAGACAAGCAGGTGACACAACCAAGCCAAGTTGCAAGTCATATCTGTGAACAGGGGACCCCGCCCACAGAAAGAATGCACGTGTTTAGGGTATTTTTGGGAACTAAAAAACACAGAATTTAATAGTAAAAGCCCAAGTTAAATCTGTCAACTGGACAAAAAGTTGTAGGAGTGAAGATGTTTCGCTGCTCATCCAAGCCGCTTCTTCAGTTCTGGTCAGATTGCGAGATGTGAATTTAAATAAATGCAGCATTTTAATGCCATACAGTGGGACATTCCAGGCAAAGCAATAATATCCCCAAAGGGACAAGCGGAAAAGTTACCTGGCCCCACTTTAAGCCACAAATACTTTTCTTCTATAGCAACTGTCATGGAAAAGTATCTGTCCATATCTGTTGTAACATAGAATAAATCTTTTTGTATTTCATAACGCAAAAGGATTCGCAAATCGATTATTATTCATCAAGATATAATTTCCACAACAGCAATCGATGGTGGTCTTTTTAGTGAGTAAAAATCATATCTCACATTTTTACAGGACCACTTAAAACACTCCAGATTCATAACGCCTTCCTTATATTTTTTCTTCCTTATACTTTTAAAATCATTAATTAAAACAACAGTTCATAGTATTTTCACACCTGGACAAACTTCTGCAGCACTGTATCAGATTGCACTGCACATTTAGTGGAAGTGAGCAGTGGAGCGCGCAGCCAAAGGGAGGGATTAACAGTCTCTTGCCTTTACACAGTGGGAGGAGCCGGGCCCTTCCTCTTTACTCCTCAGTCAGACTTTACAAGCTGTTACACGCCGGACCTTCACACACGCGTGGGTGAGAGCCGAAGGGAGATGACCACACAGCTGAGGTGGGGCGTCCCGCGGTAGAAGAGCCTGTAACACAATGAGATGGTGCGGAGGTCAGAAGAAGTGATTTAGACAAATATATGGGAGGTAATCATAGACCGGTCTAGTGTTATATTGGTGAGATTTCGTCAATTGCAAACATGAAGTTGAAGTTGTTCACAAGTTGGATTTTCAGAGGATGGATAGTCTGCCTACTTCTGCTGTTGAAAGCCAAGGTAGGGGATGTTTTACTTGTTATTCAAAATACAAACATGACATTTAGCATAGAAAAATATAGGTCTATGTATAGAATTTATGCAGACTTGGAACTGGTACAATGAATGATTCTGTGTGACTGGAGAAACCGCTTTAAATGTAAGCCACTGCATTGTTTAAGAAGTCCTGTGGTGTTTTAGACTATATTGCACGCCAGTTCATTTGTGTGCAGTGGTTAATGTGAGATGTGAGGGGGGCCGACACTGAAACTACTTTTGTTTGTGTTTACCTATCCAAGTCTTACCGCAGAAAAGTGTCGTTCTTCTCTGTTAACCACCGGCGTTGCATCCTCTTCCAGTTGGTCACCGGCGATGCCCAAACGCCCCATCAAGTACTTCATATAGTTTACCCGAAATGACACTGTAAAAACCAAAACAGAACACAAAACTGAAGTTATTGACGTAATATGCCTTGGTACACATTAGCTACAGCAATTTGCGGAGCTGATATGGATTTTATTTGAAAGGGAAAAGTGAATGGTCCATGACGTGTTATTGTCCGTAATGTTGTTTATCCCCGGGAGCTAACTCTGTCCAGGTGGAGCCGTTTACAAGTTGTGGTTGTGGTGGTGGGACTGTTGGGCACCAGGCATCCATCACTGCCTGTTTGCTTAGCCCTGTTACCGAAAGGCGTTTTAGTTATGGCTTACAATTGCACCAGTGATTCTCAAATTTAGGAAATACACCAGGACTAAAAACTGGGACTATAAAAAAGCTGCAATAAGTCTTAAATTTGACTAAACCTGGATTTAGTGAAACTGCAGGACGAAAATGGGGATGAAACAGGTTTTAACTCGGACTAAACCAGGACTAAACCAGAACTAAACCAGACTTAAGCGTGGACTACACAACACATTATCTGAAATTTGAATCAAAACCAGGTCTAAATGTGCATTCCAACTTGCAGACACATCACATCAAACTTGGGACTAAACTGGGGCTAAAGGTCAAGGTCAGAACGATACCAGGACTAGACCAGGGCTAATACAAACTAGGTGTCCAAGATCTCCAGAAGGATTAAAATAACTGTAAACTAAACCAGGAGCTAAACAAATTTCCCACAAAAGTACTACAAAGGCCTAAGAGTCCTGTTTGTTAATGAGATCCTTTACTCGGTAGTAATCAATTTGTTATTACCAATTATAGCTAGAAAACAAGTGAATGTTCCAAGGGATTAAATGTCCAGTCCCAGATGACTTTGCAAACTCCAGTCTTTGCTCTCTCTCTCTCTCTCTCTCTCTCTGTCTTTCTCTCTTTCTCTGGCCATGGTCTTGCCGTTTCTGACTCAGAGCATCCCTGAAAGAATTCCCCTTCATGTTTTCATCCGACCACCGTGCTGCAGTTTGCTCCAAAATGAATTTCTAGCTGTCTGGGTGACATTAGGCAACTGTAGATGATTTCAAGATGTCCGGGGCAGTAAAAGTCAGCGAAACGTGAATGAATTAGGATTTGTTAAATGGACTTGCATCTCTGTCTGAAGTACTTCCTGTGTTTGACTTGGACGGCATCCCTTATTACCCACGCCTTATGCTTCATGCTTTCACAGCCAACGTCAATCCATGTATTATCCATCTCCATACTGCTTATGTAATCCTGCAAAATCAGAGAGGACGTGCTGGTGGTGCAACTTTGCAACTGGAGGTTATGCCACCTGCTTGTCTCCATGGAGATGTTACTGCTGTGCCTTAAATATTCCACGGTATCCCTTTAAATATCTATCTTGCGTTTTATTGGATTATAGCAGCTTTAATTGGTAAAAAAGGCTTTGAAAACTTGCATTTTGACTGGGATTGGACTCACCTCCACCTGCTTGTCTCCATGGAGATGTTATTGTTCTACCTTGAATGTTCCACAGTATGGCTTTAAATATCTATTTTCCATTTATTGGCTTATATCAGCTTTAATTGGTAAAACAGTCTTTGAAAACGCCCATTCTTACTAGGACTGGGCTCACCTCTTCATCTGCTGGTCTCCATGGAGATGCTACTGCTTTACCTTGAATGTTCCACAGTACAGCTTTAAATATCTATCTTGCATTTATTGGATTATAGCAGCTTTAAATGGTAAAAAAGGCTTTGAAAACTTGCATTTTGACTGGGACTGGGCTCACCTCTTTACCTGCTTGTCTCCATGGAGATGCTATTGCCTTGCCTTGAATGTTCCACGTTATCCCTTTAAATATCTATCTTGCATTTATTGGATTATAGCATCTTTAATCGGTAAAAAGTTTTCGAAAACATCCATTTTGACTGGGACTGGACTCACCTTTTCACCTGCTTGTCTCCACAGATATAGACAAGCTTAATGCCATACTGCGGAACATTTTAGGCAAAGCGATAACAGATAAAGTTACATAGTGCACCTTTAATTAAGAGTGCGTTAACAAGTGTTTTCTATTTTGTATTGTTATGTAATTTGAAAAGTCATTAATAGGTCAGGTACAATCCAAACTAAATCTAAACTGCTTCAGGGTTAGTTTATTATTTTCCTTGTAAAATCTGTTTGTGGTTCAGTGGAATAATCCTGCGCCTCGCTCACCGTCGCAGGATAGTGCCGTTATATTTGTGGAGATCTATACTATCTATATGCTCCTCTCCTGTTCTCTTTTTTTCTCTTTTTCACACTGTAGCTACTGTCACTGAAGAACACATGCACACATCAAAGAAAGACGCAGTTGTTGCGCAATCGTTTCTTTTTTTTTTTTAGACCTTATCACAAATTATCACAAGAATCCCTGGAGGGCCAAAGGCAAAGTGACTGGGCGCCAGTGGCTGTGGCAGTTATGCAAAACATGGTGTACCCTGACGCACAGAGGAATGTAGTCAGCATTAGATTCCTGTTTGATAGGATCAGTCAAGCTGCACATAAACAAAAAAACACAGAAATGACATGGGACAACAGATATGTGAAACTCCTGCTTTTCACTAACTCGTTTCAGAAAGACGTGCTATGATTGTGGTTGTGGAAAGGAAGGGAAGAGATTAGGATTGAGCCAGATGAACATTTAAAGGGCCAATATTACGCTATTTTCTGATTTATGTTATAATGTTGTTTCCTCATCAAGAGCAGACCTGGAGTTGTGTTTCGTTTCATTCACACATGTTTGAGTAACCCTTTATTATCAGTTTTTCTACATCTCCAAAGCTCAAAATGCTCTGTTCCACCTTGTGATGTCATGAAGCGGTAGTTTTCAAGTTAACAGCTCCTTTTACCTTTTGTTCAGTAGAGATTGCACCTTGTGATGTCATGTGGTAATACGGGAAGTGCTCCACTGTGTTTTTAAACTTCACACACCCTCCCTAAAATAATTTGGATAATTTCAGCTCTGGAATTGCCAATCTCTACTGAACAAAAGGTAAAAGGAGCTGTTAACTTGAAAACTACCGCTTCATGACATCACAAGGTGGAACAGAGCATTTTGAGCTTTGGAAGATGTAGACAGACTATAACGCGGGATTACTCAAGCATGTGTGAATGAAACAAAACACAACTCCAGGTATGTTTTTGAGAAGGTAACAGAATTATAACACGTCTTAAATCTGTAGCTTGCAGCTGCTTTCTCTCTTTCTTACATAATAATCACCCCCATCTGAATGCAAACAGTATATGACACTGAGGTTACAAGTTCTATCTTAAAAACTGTGTAAACCTGTAATCATATAGGGTGGATCGCTTCTTTCCCTCTGCCTTATATATTTAGTGAAGAAAAATACACCACTGTGCATAACCGGTACTCAATGTTTAGATCTGGTGGTCAAAAACTACAATTCCCAGCATTCCTTTGGCTTGGCCGTGAACTCTCGTCCACTTAGACAATCAACCGCTTCTTTCTGTTTCAAAATGACGTTGTTGTGTCGTTTTGTCACTTTGTCTGCGCAAACACATGGATCTCGTTAGTGCTGTGGCCGCGGCTGAGAGCTGCATCATTATCCCTCTGCTTTATTATGAGAGTGGTTTGCTGTAAAATTAAATGAGGCTAATTAAAAGCCAGAGCTGAAGTTGTGATGTTGTGAGAAAATGCTCCAGATATAGTTAAACCAAGACAGGACACACAATTAAAACTACAGAGGTGGGACGTCAGATGTTCAGGCATAGAGATGTTACTATAAACTATAATACTTAACCAAATAATCAACCTGGGTGGATTATAAAGAAGCACATATTTCTATTTTATCTTTCTTTTTTCTTTTGGCTGTAAAACCTGCCATACAATGCACAATAGCCGTTAACCATTTGTACCAGTCACTTGCTTAGTTTGTGTAACGTGGTCAGTTATGATATATTTAGTCTGTGTGAAATTCTGAGATTAATAGAACCACATAAGAAAAGTAGTGGGTCAGTATTTTCTATATGTATATTTAGCCTCTGTGGCTTTGGCGAAGTTTTATCATAACATTAGCGTTGGCCACAGCAGAACGGTCCAGAGACTCTTTACACTGCGATCGCGCGGCTCACCTAGTGGTACCTCTCTTGATTTGTTTAAAATATTAATCATTGTTGTGACTAGTGACAGGCTGTGTACCTGCGTTGGTTTAGCTGACAGTATTGCCTCACACGGCTTCTTTCTCTTGTCTATCCAGATGGGAGACTCCAAACCAACGTGTAAGAATGACCAGTATGTAATGGACTCCAGATGCTGCAGCAAGTGTGGACCAGGTAAAAGTTCAAAACTCAGTCAGTCCATAAATGTGACGCACATTTAGGGTTGACATTTTGCCACAAGGATTGCACACACACACACACACTAAAAATAAACTTCTCATGGCATAGGAGGAAGTTGAACAGGATTAACTACCTATTTACACAGAATACATAGCAATATTCTTTTCCTTATATGGGCATTAACTGTCTTTTTGTTATGACGGATACAATGACATATAAGTTTCAAAATTTTACAAATGTTGTAACATTTTCCCATTAGGCACTCGCCTGTATGCTGAATGCACGGAGACCAAAGACACTGTATGTGTCTCATGCAATAATGATGAATATCAGTCTGGTTGGACCACAAAGAAAAGCTGTACACCGCAGAAGTACTGTGACCCAGGTCAGCAGCACAACTACACCACAGATATCAAAACATCCCAGATCTGATCTTTATAATAAGTCCTTACATGCTGCATTTCACATCCAGGCAAAGGGTTTCTGCCGAGGGTTCAGAAGCTGGTAGCAGAAGAACCCTGCCCCTGTCGTCCCAACTTCACATGTTCCCCAATCAACTGTGAGTACTGTGAGAGGATCCTCACCTGCACCTCTGGGTTGGGACTGGGTAAGACGACGCAGCCGCACTAGAAATCTATCAGAGTGTAGAAATAATGCAGTTCAAATCAAACTATTTTATATTTCAGAAATGGTTGAGGGAAAGAAGACTTGCGTTCCCTGTAAGAAAGGATTCTTCTCCAATGAAGACAGTGCTGACCAGTGCAAGCCGTGGACAAAGTAAGTGCATAAGTATCACACATCATAAAACGCCTTTTCCAGGACTTGAAGCTGAGGCAGATTTTTAGATTACAACATTTATTACATACTCGGGCCAAATGCATGTTGGCTTTTGCGTCAGCGGATCCCTCTGTTGTGACTAACGCACACACCACATCCCCGGAATATGGGTCCAGTCTGACACTCCGGATCTGAAGCTGTGATCAATGGCAGACAGAGTCGCTCTCTTCACATCTGTGCGTGTTTACTGCAGTTTACAGATGAGGAGGGAACAAAGGCACGATAAACACGGTTACTGTCAATAGGCCATTTTTCCACTAACTTGCAATATTAGATGGCATGACTTTCTATATTGGGACCAGGATCAACACAGCACAATTCTGAAGAAAAACAAAATCTGTTTTTCTGACACAGTATGATTAGATTTGCGATTTGTGTTGTAAAATCAAGATTCAGATCATCAAAGTGCAGTTACGAAAGACGAGTGAAATATGAACTCTTAAACTAGCATAATAATCTCATTACTTGTCCAGCCAGAACCACCACCTTTGACAAAACTTTATAAAGACGAGTGGATCTGGAGCCGCTGATTTCAGAGAGCGTGTTTCACAGGTGCGTTAACCAATCAGAGAGACACATGGTCTGTTTGTGTCAGAAACAAACATGGCGACGCGTAAAAAAGAAAGAAAAAAAATCCATAAAGGACCGAGAAACAGCGAAGATTTTTACAGAATCAACAATGGAAGCACCAAACTCTTATCTATCTAGGTTCTGAATGTTACGAGAATTTTAGAAAGGAGATGTCTTCTGCATTTGAGAAACACGTGATACAAATGAGCGACTGGGGTTAGACTGTCTTACGTTAGGACAAAGGATTTTCACCCCCTGTTGTCCGGTTCTGGCTGGTCAGGCAAAGAATCTCATGCATTTCAAGTGTTTGTAGAGCTCTAAACTACAGGGTAAATAGCTTGTATATAGGATGTGATCCAAAAGTGTGTTTGGCTAATTGATATTTTAGTTTCAGAGTTTATTTTCACAAAAATGTGTAGACTATGAGACAACATAAACATGTTGTCAGAATAGTTTCATTACATAATCCAGTTGCGGAAAGTTACTCAATATGTTTATCCATATTTTTGAAATCCCAAACCGCTCACTTAAAAACGATTCTTTTGTTGCACTTTGCAGTTGTAAGGCTCTGGGCAGGACTGAGAACCAAGCTGGCACCGCCAAGTCTGATGCAGAGTGTGGATCACCTGTGTCTAGTAAGTTTGTCTGCAAAACACAACAATAAATAAATAAATACCACAAATCACTAGAAAATAATGGTCCACCTGCCCGACATCAAGACTTTCACACAGACTAGTAAAAAGCGTTTGAAATTGATTGTGTAATTAATGTTTTATTTGGCTGTGAGTAAAAACACATGTCTGACAGGTACAGCTCCTTCCTGGGTAATAGTGTCAGTGCTGTCGGTCATCACTGTTCTCTGCCTCCTCATCCTCCTGCTCTTCTGCTACAAAGACAAGATGAAGCTACTTTCTGGTATGTTGTTGTATTAATATAATGAAGGACATCTGGGATTAAGACAATATTTTGTCAGTGAATTAACATGTTTTTGCCTGTTTTCTTGTATCCAGTAAATCTGCGATCCTGTGTCCAGAATTTGAAGAGAACAAGGATCCAACAAGTAAGAAATATATTACTTTAAATGGTGAAATTTTTACAATCCTACGCAAGCTAGAAGTACAAGATCTGATTGTAAATAACTTGAGGTTAAAGTACTTTTTACATTCAAAACGGTATCGGTTTTCATCTTTTATCCCAGATGCCCTCCCTGTCCCAGTTATTAAGGTTAATTGTGACTAGGAGGAGTTAATAAACAAAAAAATCTATGAACCACACTTATGCTTAGTCTGCCTTAATTGTATTTGTACTTTTAAAAACAACTCAACCAAACTTTTGTATTTTATATTATCTTAGGACACCTTGGCCCCTCTCTACCCCAGTGGAGTGACCGGAGGACTCACCAAATGCACGCCATGTGAAACCACCAAACTCGTCTGCCAAGTCCCCCTCACCCCAACCGACGAGCCGCTGCACCCCGCCACTCTCCCTGCCAAAGACCCGCTCCCCCGCACACTGGAGGTGATGGAACGGGAAGCGTCTCGGGAAAAGACCAACTCTGTAGACCTGAGCGAGGGGTCCGGGGAGCCCGAGGAGGTGTCGGAGGACGAGGGGGAGATGGTCAGCGCGCCTACGGCCTCGTGCGGGTGTGTGTCTTCTGTTCAAGAGCCTCTGGAGGTGGGGGAGAATGAAGACTGTAGCCAGGCCGTGGATCCTGGCAGCTTTGGGATGTGCTGCTGTGGTGGATCAGACGGAGAGGAGAGAAGGAAAGAAACTGATAGAGGGATTAAGACAGACTTTATGACGGGACTTGTATCTGTAGTATCGCTTTCATCATCTAACCCACCCCCTGAACTCTACCTGCCCTTGTCCAGAGCTGACACTAAAACTGACTTAAAAATGGACAATTTAAAACTAGAAGAGCCATACAAACTCAAATGCTTAGACTCAACGTCCATAGACAATAAAAACAGCGTAACATCAGCCGTGAGCTCAGTGGGGCCGCTGATGACCTCCTCTTTTGTGGGGGACCTTTATCAAGACAAAGCAGAGCCCTCCGGCCTGGGACCGTCCTGTGAGGAGAAGGGGCCAAACAAACTCTCGTCTGGGGACTGCGAAATCGAGTGCCCACCTGAGAGTCTCCAAAGTCAGCTGGTAGAGCCAACAAATACCTCAGGTGGGTTAGCACAGAAATGAGAGGGATTCAATGTGTGAAAATTGTCATGGTGCTATATACACTGCCTGGCCAAAAAAAAAGTCGCCAACAAAAAAAAAAGGTCACACACTCTAATATTTCGTTGGACCACCTTTAAAAAAAAGTCGCCAACAAAAAAAAAAAGGTCACACACTAATATTTGGTTGGACGCCTTTAGCTTTGATTACGGCATTCACTGTGGCATTGTTTCGATGCTTCTGCAATGTCACGAGATTTATTTCCATTCAGTGTTGCATTAATTTTTCACCAAGATCTTGCATTGATGATGGTAGAGTCTGACCTTCTCCAGCACATCCCAAAGATTCTCAATGGGGTTAAGGTCTGGACTCTGCGGTGGCCGATCCATGTGTGAAAATGACGTCTCGTGCTCCTGAACCACTCTTTCACAATCTGAGCCTGATGAATCCTGGCATTGTCATCTTGGAATATGCCCGTGCCATCAGGGAAGAACAAATCCATTGATGGAATAACCTGGTCATTCAGTATATTCAGGTGGTCAGCTGACCTCATTCTTCGAGCACAGACTGTTGCTGAACCTAGACCTGACCAACTGCAGCAACCTATTACCTTCATTTGCTTAGTTAAATCCAGGTGGCGACTTTTTTTTTGGCCAGGCAGTGTATATACAGCGTGTTTGCACTTCCATGGGTATTCAAGGCACCTACATCAAGAAAGCATCAAACTACTGACACACAAGGCCCGGGCGATATGGCAAAAAAATATTCAAGGTTCCTTTTCCTTGTAATGTTCAGTCACTATTTTTGACTTTTTCCTCATTAAAGGTCCTATATTATGGAAAATTGACTCTTGTGAGCTTTTAGCCATGTTATAATGTTGTTACCTCCTCAAAAACATACCTGGAGTTGTGTTTTGTTTCATTCACACGTTTGAGTAACACTTTATTATTAGTCTGTTTACGTCTCCAAAGCTCAAAATCTTCTGTTCCACCTTGTGATTTCATGAATCGGTAGTTTTCAGGTAACAGTTAACAGCTCCTTTTACCTCTTGTTTAGTGGAGATTGGCAATTCCAGGGCTGATGCAGGGTTTGTGTGTTAAACATGTGTGAATGAAACAAAACACAACTATGATCAGGTCCCTCCTGTGCAAATGACTTTATATTAGAGCACAGTAATAGAATGGTATTTATTATGATTCTTACATAACATCACATTCATATGTTTTTTTTGTGGAGTGTTTCTTTTTGAGAGAAGAACTCAGCCTAAATATGCAAAAAAAAACAAAACACAACTCCAGGTCTGTTTGTGATGAGGAAACAACATTATAACATAGATCAGAAAGTGCAACATGAGGCCTTTAGAAATAAATAAATAAATAACTGTGTCTTCCAATATCATAATTCATGAACATAAACAAGACAGACTTTTAATCACTGCACATGACTGGGTGCAGACAGCAAGATTAAAAAGCATTTGCAAGGACTGTATCTTGTTCCGTTTAAAATCTGATTAATTGCACTGCTCAAATCAACGCTCACAATTACACAAATGTGGGTTAAGTGTCTTGCCCAAGGACACAAACGCTGTAAACATCATCGTTCTATCATCATCATTATATCTGCTGGTTCATACAATATTTAAGAAACAAGTGGGTTGCAACTGCCCTAGCAACTATTTAAGCCGCTGACAGCTTTATCCATTTGGGGCAGTTTACATTGACCATTGCTCCTCGCGCAGAACCGTGGGAAAGACTCCACAGAGAGATGAAAAGAACTTGAGCAGCTCACAAACTCCTACCTATCGCAAAACAGGATCGCTAACCACTCTGCCAGCGCGTACATAACATCAACAACGACTGCAAAAGGAAAAGTCTAATTACCACACAGAAGGACTGGCTGTTTATGATTCGGAAAGTTACACAATACATTTACATTTGTCATTGCAATCAGTGTCAAATATTTGTGTAGGCACTCACCACTCTGGCAGCCTCACATGCATCATTTGGAATACAGCGTGTCCTGTATCCCATTTCCACAAAGTAGGTGGTTCTTTTCACCCAGAATAACACAAGGAATTTTCTTTTGGTTTTGATGGAAAGTTTTACCGTGGCAGACTTGAGCTTGTATTATTCCCATTGTAGCCGCTATCTCCTGCCAAGGAAAAAATACATGTCTGGGAAGCATTTGTATGTATTATTGTGCTGTTCTGATCAGTTGTACAAGCACAATTATCTCTCAAAACTGTGGTAACGGCTTGATTTTAGCATGACAATGAGTTCTAATTACTTTTCCAAGAATAACGTTAGCGATGGTTTCAGAGGACCACACAAGAGGAGAAGATGCTTGTGTGTTAAGCTGTAAATGCGGCCATAGCGAGACTTCTTTCTACCTTCTTTCCGTCAAAGTGAGTGAGCCTATTTACCCAAAGCTTCAGAGGGTTGTGCAAACTGACCACAGCTTAAATGGAATCAAGATGTGCCTTGCTTGAGTAATATGTTTTAAAAGCCTTGCCCTCGCAACACAAACACGCAAACTTGTGAAGGTCCTTTTTAAACTCTTACTGATGACTGGACGCCTTAATTACACTTAGGCTAAAATGGGCAGCGTTTCCCATCACAAAGTGTTTAGAAATGATTAAAAGGGCTTCCCGCTCAGGTTAAAGGTACTGTCAAAGGTGTCACCTGTGAACAGACATGAAATAACAGTATTAACCTATTAACGAAGGTGAAGGCATATTTTAGTCTCCATAGGTGTATATTTTGTATATTTGTATATTTTGCATTTGACCCATCCTTCGATGCTAATGGAGCAACCTCTCAGGTGCAGCGGCTGCACATCTCCAGATTTTGAGCTCATCAGGACAACCTTAGCTGTGCACGTTTTTGGTGTAAAATGCATGTAAGCTAAAAACTACTGAACCCACGGTCAAAGCTGCAAGAACTACTACCACATTCATCACTGAACTAAGACCTATTTAAGAGAAAGTGGAAAAATTAAAAAAAAAAAAATCAAAATGAAGAAATAGATTTAAAGATTCTGGAGCATTATTTTGCTGTGTTTCGCAATTCAGACTTATAATATTTGTTTTTAATTGCACAAAATAAATTATAATCAAAAAAAGTGATCAATCAAAATGAAGAAAAAAATCATGAATCATTTTTTAAAATTTTTTTATATTGCCCAGGCCTTAAGAGAATCTAGTTACTCTGCACCACAGCGAGGCACGGATGGCTAAAAATAGAATGTGCAGCTAAACAAAGCCAGAATTAAAAACCCTTGAGAATAACAAGAGGACAGATGTGAATCAAATTAAAGTGCACCAGATATTTGTTCTAAGTGAATTGCAGAGGAGAAAGCTTCCACAGGTTTCAACAATGGTCAGTTTTGCTATTGTAATGCCTTCAGAAAATCAACTTGGCATTAGGAAAGAATAAACAACAAGAACCCAAGCAGATTCCACGCGGATCCATTTTCAAAGTTTTTTTGTTTTTTTTCCCCCCCCCTTCATCTCGCCCTCAGTCCGCTGGCATTCCAGGAAAGGCTCAGACAGGGCTCTAATAGTGTGAGCTTGTTTGCGTTTATGACTTTATAGGTCTGGCGGCTGTTTACCTTCACTGTACCTCCATGACCACGTGTAATATATGGTGAGTGTCTTAGGCCAGTAGACAGACGTGTGCTGTGAGTCACCATGACAATCTGTTTTTTCAATGCAAACAGACAGGAAGAGGACAAAATAGGAGTCAATCGGGTCACGTAGGGATTTACTCATTCACCCCCCAATGCCAAAACTGAATTTCATTGGTAGCTGTAAAGTTTAGAATATTCCTTTATACAGCTTTGTTTTTCAGACATATTTTCCTCATTATTCAGTCATGTCTATAAATCTTATGACCTTGGAAAAAGCCTTGTTTTGGAAGCGTCCACTTTTTCTCATGCTTTAAGTGCATGTTACTAAAACAATAAGGGAAAATGGATATGATATGGTGGTATTCTGGATTTTCTGAGGTCATTCTGGTCATTCCTCCCACTGTACGTCGGTCAGATCGGGTTAGAACCAATTTAGTGCCTACAGTGTTGTATATTGTATAGGCACGTGTACATTTTGGGTTGTTCTTGAATTGCACTTAGTTACAGTAAACTTCATGGCAACACTGGGGATAGTAAAAATGCTTTGTAAATATCAGTACTTTTATATCTCATGCAGGTCAAGTGTCTGGAAACCACAACACCACCTTCATCTCCAGTGGCCAGGTGATGAACTTCAGCGGTGATGTCATTGTGGTTTATGTCAGTCAAACGTCTCTTGGCAACGAGGAGGCGGGACCGGACGACGCCTTCGGGAGCCCTGTACAGGAACAAGCCGACGAGACGGCCACGTTTTTCCAGAGCAGCTCAACGCAGGACTCAATTACCCAAAGCACTTTGCAGGAGCAGACTCTGCCAGTCCAGGAAGTGATGGATGAACGAGCGCCAGAAAAGAGGAAAGGGACAAAATAGCCATCTCAAATTTCAAACCATATCAATGAATTTTTAAGTGTGCAGAGGTCCTCTCATTATGGCCTGGACAATACGTCACACTTGCACAGGTGCATTCTAGAGGGGAGTATTTTATATGGAAAACCCCCATTTCCACTGGGGATTTTGCTGCAGAAGTAAGTGTGGAAATTATTGCAGGTCTTAATACAAAGTTTTAAAAATGTACCTGGCTTTCGACCACACAGATATCAGGTTTTCTCTTCAGATCCACTGTGTGGAAATGTGGTGTGTCTTTTTGAAATACAGATACAAAATAACATTTTTTTTTTCTTTTGCTTTTGGACCAAAGAGGTGCGGTACAGGGAACATTGAGTTCAAATGAATCTTTGTTGGTTTTCAGGGTCAAAAGTGTTCAGAGAGTTGTAGGAGTGGAGTTCATGGTTTGATACTATGCATCTCTAATGTTTGTACATGACTTTTCTCATTGTACTTAAAGTGCAGTTTGTGTGTCAGAAATGCTATGCATTTGATAAGCTATTTTACTACTGGTTTGTTTTGTTGAAATGATGAAATTTGTTTTCTGTGCATTCAACTTTAATGAAGACGATTTTAAAATGTGGAGTTTTAAATAATTATACCAGATTAGTTTGTGATAATTGCTGTATATACTTCCAAAGACATATCATGTAATTGTGAGACAATAATGAGAAGGGACATTTGTACATATCAATCTTCTGCAGTAAATGACTGAAAAAATGTTGAGTGGATTGTGTTTCGTGCCTTTCTTTACTGACGGCTGACAATCTGCTTCCTGTCGACTTTCCTATTTTAAGACGGACAAATGATAATGACAGGGTCATTTATTGCCACAAGAAGATCTATAATTTAGTGAAGCTGTGCTAATTACACATGTGCTCTGTCGTTGGCCCGGCGCTGACAGACAGGAGGCCTTTCATCAGGCTGTGGATGGAGCGCAGCTGTGAGGAGAGGCTAATCTAAGCAGCGTCACAGAGCTACCACATGAGAGGCCGGCAGTGCCCCGTCAGCCTGCTGCGGCCGCGCTCTGTTTAGACCTGTGTGTGTGTGTGCTTAGACCTGTGTGTGTGTGCTCGGACCTGTGTGTGTGTGCTTAGACCTGTGTGTGTGTGTGCTTACCTGTGTGTGTGTGCTTGGACCTGTGTGTGTGTGCTTAGACCTGTGTGTGCGCATATGTGTGTGTACCTGTGTGTTTAAACCTGTGTGTGTGTGTGCATGTGTGTGCGCGTGTGTTTAAACCTATGTGTGTGTGTGCGCATGTGTGTTTAGACTTGTGTGTGTGCTTCGATCTGTGTGTGTTTAGACCTATGTGTGTGTGTTTAGACGCGTGTGTACGTGTGTGTACCTGTGAGTACGTGTGTGTTTAGACCTGCGTGTGTATCTGTGTGTTTGAAAACAGGAAGTTATGACTGGCTTTCACATGGTTTACATGAGACCTGCCCCACACAGAACCAGGCTGAAGACCTTTCTAATTTTCTTAGATTATTTTGTGTTGAAACTTTAGCAGGATTTTGCTTAAGTGCGCCCTCTAGTGGCAATGACTGATGTTACTAATTTGTAAAAAGTGCATCACACTCGCATTTATTTAAAGAGACATTTTTAATGAGAAGAAAATCAAATCAAAGTGTATTTATAATGGATGAGAGTAAAACTTCATCTTAAAAAGTCAAGTCCAGATGACAGAATTTGAAACATTTGATACTATGGAACATGGATGGATGAGAGTTTACATGGACAAGTATAAAGACGGCTAAATGAACAGAGAAATTAGGGTTACCTCTGGAAAGCACCAAAAATCTCACTTTAGGGAAGATAATCTTACACTCGCTCACCTGTGGTCACGGGGTTTGAGTTTCAGCCCCGGCACTTCTGCTGCACACAGTGTAACTGAAGGGAGAGAGATTCATATTTATTAATGTGCTTTGTCACTGTGTGTTCATTTTATTCTCATTAAAAGACTGCTAAGGGTTAAAGGGTCACATTATAACATACCAGACTGTAGTAAACACACTGGCAGGCCAACATGCAAGATGAAGTCATCTGTCTCATAATGTCTTCAGCCCTTAGCAACCCAGAAAACCTCACCATTTCTCGGTGTCCTAAAATAGACCCCCCATCACATGTCTGCCCCTAAAGCAAAAGTAAACTACAGTATATTGATTCAGGTACTTCTTTAATAGCTCTGGTTAATATTGTACTTAAAAGCTTCCATTTAGAGATTACAAGGGAAACGCTTAAAACACTGCACTAATTAATTAGTCATATTTTCATGGTTTAAACAGAGAAGAGCTTGTGTCAAATGTCTCCTGTTAACTGTCCCAGATCATTACTTTTGAGTCAGTGGAGTCTCTGTAGTGCTTCAGTGCCATCTGCTCTGCAGGAGCCCTCAGCCTCAGTCTTTAGACTGACACACGCAGCCAAGGAAACAGCAGCTTTATGTCCCCAACAAGAGATATGGAAGTGCTCAGGTAAGGCCCTGTATGTTTGTATGTTTAGCATGTTCATAAGTGCACAGTATGTTCTTAACTACTAAACTTTCTAGAACCTAAATACATTCCTTTTAATTAAGAAAGCTAAAAAAAACAAGTAGACAAAATAAGTTCAGTGTTTAAAAGTGTTTTGAATAGAAGGGTCTTGAGGTTTTATTGGTATTATTTAAAAAAAACTTGTGTGTTTTGTTTTTAATAAAAGATGGGAGCAGGATTTAATTTAAGTTTTCTTCTTCCCCCTTTTTTTTTTTTTAGCTTAAATAAAAAAACTGAATCCTTATTTAAATGTGCACAAGGCATTAAGTCTATTGGACGTGCGCTTTTAACGTCCTTCTTGTGATCACTGACTAACTCTAAATAAACAAATGAATGAAAATAGAATTCATTCATCGTGGTGTTGTTATGAACTGTATCACTGACACTGAGACACACCAACGGAGTCCGTAACATGACTTTTTTTTTCACATCCTGCACTTATCTAGGGCTCTGTTTGTCCCTAAATGGTCTTCAGATGTGCGTCTCGATGGAAAAACTGCCGTAGTGACTGGAGCCAACACGGGCATCGGCAAAGAGACCGCCAAAGACCTGGCCAGCAGAGGCAAGCCACACGGCACTAGATTAAAAGCAAAGTATTAAACAAACGTAGTAACTGTGATGTGCGCAGGAGCCAAGGTGATTATGGCCTGCAGAGACATGGCCAAAGGAGAGCAGGCCGCCCGTGACATCCTCAGAGCTGTGAAAGGAGCCAAGGTAGTCGCCAGGCAACTGGATCTGGCCAACACCAAATCCATTTGTCAGTTTGCCGAAAATGTGTATGACAGTAGGTGGATGACACGTGCCCCTATTATAAAGTAGCTCCTATTGTAACGTATCACCGAAAATGACTCGCTTGTGACTTTTACTTTTTCCTCAGCTGAAAAAAGCCTCCATTTCCTGGTTAACAACGCAGGAGTTGCCATTTGCCCTTATGCGACAACAGCGGATGGGTATGAGATGCAGTTTGGAGTCAATCATCTAGGTAAAGCAAAAACAAGAAGGGAAGTGCAAGTCTGCTCTGATACTAATGGCCCGTATATTTTAGACTTGTTTTGAAGATATGCAAGATTAGAATATCAAGTGTATTATAATAAGTAAAAGCTGCAAAAAGTCTAGGAAAGTGAGTTTAATCTTTCAAAAATGGTGTACAACTCATTTTGTGCATTCACACATGAACCAAAACCAAGACATTTACTGCTACATTTGTGATCGATCAAAAAAAATACAATCTGATGAATGTTATGGGGACAGTCTCAAAAATGAACTGCCTGGGATCCAGAACACACACTTCACTTCACTTCAGTACTTTACTTTACTTTCACTTACTTTACTTTAAGATGTGAGTCTGGTCACCGGCGAATCTCCCCGTTTTCAAATGGGCGCGATTGACAGGTGGAATCTGTATTGGAAATAATAAATAATAAAGAGAAAAAATATCACAGGAGGCTGAAAAACATAGTGGATTTCTACAGAATCAATGAGCGAATCTCTAAACTGTTAATCTGAGGTGAGATGAAATTTTATTTGTAAATCATAGGTGACCAATGAGCTCCTTCGTTTCACATGTGTCACTGAAAAAAACTGATCTGATTGGACGATCACGTGACCGGGCTTGAGATGCAACAGAGGATGTGAGCCAGACTGATATCAATCTGTATAAAAATTACAAATACAAAGAGATATCAGTTTGGATTTACAGGCAAAAAAAAGTCATCTTTCACATCCCTCAGGTGAATTTGTGTCCTTGTGGTGCAAATAGTTGTGAGAGTGCAGAATTATTAGGATAAAATTAATAAAATAAAAGCCCAACGTCTTAAGAATGTGACACTAACATGTTTTATCTATTGACTCTCTTCCCATGTTCAAATCCAGACTCAAAAGTGTCCTTGTCCTTAATTATTATTATTACTATTTTCTCCAAATCTTAGGTCACTTCTTCCTGACGTTCCTGTTACTGGATTTGCTGAAGCACTCGGCCCCTTCCCGAGTCATTAACGTGTCATCGGCCGCTCACGCCATGGGCAAGATCCAGTTTGACGACCTGAGCGGAGAGACGGACTACCACCCGGTCAGAGCCTACGCGCAGAGCAAACTGGCCAACGTCCTCTTTACCAGGGAGCTGGCCAAACGGATGGAGGGTGAGGACTAAGCATGAAGCGCTGTATGACTGGCTTTTGTGTGTGTGCGCCTGCATAGAAAATGGATCTGAACGCGTTGCCAGTGTGACAGTCCCATGGCCCAACCACAAATGCCCAAAGCAAATGACCATATCAAGTTCACTTTTGCAAAATAAATACTTGTCTTTTCTATTCCTTGGAAATGAGGATGCATTGCTTCAGTCATTTAGAATTACTAAGAAAGTTTCTAAATATTATGCAACAACCACAGTTATGTATTTCCCTCAGCATTTGGTGTGATGGTTTACTCAGTGGACCCCGGGGCAGTCAACACTGAGATCACCAGACATATACGGCGCCCTCTCGTGGACTTATTCAAGACTTTCAGTTTTCTGATCAAGACTCCAGCAGAGGGCGCCCTCACCATTATCTCCTGTGTCTGTAACCCTGAGAGTCAGATGGTCAACGGTGGATATTACAAGTGAGTGAACGTGGACTAAATAAATAAAATAAGATAACACCTAAATAGAAAGTTCTAGATAATAAACACAGGGTCACGGCAATAAACGTATCCAAGCAGCAAGTCAGTGTGCAATTTTAACCCATCCAGCCAAGTCAGAACAGTGACCACCTGCTCAGGTTCCGGAAGTAAATTTCCCATTCATTTTTCCCATAGACTTTTCGAAAAATTCAAATATTAAGAGTTCAAAGTCATCACGGAGGCTAACCAGCTACATGCTAACTAATATCCATAACGCGGTTGTTTTAAGTCCAAAAAGGCCGTTTAAAATGCAAGATTCTGCTAAACGTTTAATAACTTTATATATTTATATGTTAATAAAGTTTCAGAAACAGATTTTAAATAAAATAAAAGGTCTTGTGGTTATTAGTTTCCAAGCTTTCGAACTTTTAATATACTTTTTATTTATTTATTTATTTATTTTTTCCCGGAAAGTCTATGGGTAAAATAAATGGGAAATTTACTTCCGGAAGCGCGAGGTGAGAGGTCACTGTTGAGCTCCAGACACTGAACATGTGGCAAACCCAGATTGATTAATTAAATAAATAAATAAATAAAGGAATGAATGAATGAATGAAGTAATAATTACAACAGCGCTTTAAACACTAAAACTAGTCAAAAACATAATTATAACAGTATGTGTTAATGAAATCTATATTGGTATTGGTTTAAATGTGTTACTGTGCGTGTTATCATTGTACAGCTCAAATTCTAGTAATATATATAACTGCAAACTAAGAGGAACAGAGATTTATTTTAGCACATACACACAGCCAATGCGTTTCAACAATGCATAGGCTGATCCATGTCTCAATAAAAGACTTACATTAAGATGCCACTACCATTCACATTTTTACATTGGTTTGTGCTAAGATAAATCTCTGTTCCTCCATGATAGTGACCTTATCCTTGAGGAGCACCTGTGTCCTACATCCTTCTAACTCATTAGGCCCCGCTGAAGCACTCACCTTATCTCCTCTTTTTTATTAACTGTAAACTAGGGTTATGCAATTAATCTCATTTTAATCCAGATTATATGATCATCTTGGTCTACAGCCAGTGCTCTGTCAGTTAAAGTATGTAGTTTGGAGTTCAAACTTTGAAGGGAAAATTTTGACTTAAAAATAGCACTGATTAAAAGTCTGTGACGTTCAGGAAATTCAATTTGAAAGCCATTTTTATTTGTTTTAATGCGACAAAATAAAATAAAATTACAAGCGACGTATAAATAAAAATAATAATAATATTTAAACATAAAGAGCATGAGGCGTCTTTAGTGAGTGTGAGAAGGAAAGAGAAAGTAGAGCTCCGGTTCAAATGTTCTATGTAACTGGGGATGTTGAGGAAAAAAATATGGTAATGTGCTGTGACGTGTGGGAGGTAGGGGTCGGCTCAGGTTAAGGTATACTTAAGGTAACAACATGGCCGAGGGTCATATGTATGCGTTACGGACCACTACTCACAATTTTTATTCATGAGTCTATGTCTCCCGTTGTCTCCAGGGACTGTGCCAACGCCGAAAGCTGCAGAGCTGCTCAGGACGACGCTACTGCTCTGAAACTGTGGGCTGTGAGCTGCCACCTGCTGGGGATTCGCTGGAGATAAAGCAGTCTCCAGTATAATCAGTCATCTCTGGAAATAGATACAAAGCAGGACTGTATTAGCGCTGCATTTACCCGGGTGTTGTGAGCGTAATGTTGGCGAATCCTTGGATGTTATACGCACGTTTTGACTTGAAGAGGGGTAATAAAAGTTTACCTTTAAAGGCATGGAAGTGAACGTCAGTCTTGGCTGGATAAACCGGAGAGTGCATTCGTTTAATTAAATGATTAAACTATATTTATTGTTCTGGTTTCATATATAAGCTGTCTTTCTGTATAGCTTCTTTGGTCGTTTCTGTGATTCTGTGCGTAATTCTCTTATAACTACCATATAAAAACAAACTGTAGTAGTTTCACTTCAAAATCCTATCTGCAAAAAAACCCCCAAAAAACAAACCCAAATAAACAAATCTATTATAGTCATGTTTGCAGTGTATTTCTTTTGAATTACCCAACGGTTTCAGCAAAAGGGAAGCTGGGGCACCATCTTGGGCATTGCGCAAACAATCTCCTTTTGCGCACTTCTTTCGGCGCCAGTTCGTGAAACAGCGGAGGCAAAACTCACTGTCAATTTTGTCCCTCGCCCGGAAACATGTGGATCAATTATGCGCCAAGTCGAACGTGATTGGTCCGTGCGTAATATTGTGTTGACAAAGGGGCGGGGAGATATGACAGACGAAAAACGCTTAATGAACTGTTGGAGAGGGACCGGAGAGCGCTAGAGTCCATTTCTGCCTCAAGTGGATCCGTGTTCCAGAGAGGTGGCTTTTACAGACGCGAGACCATGTACTGCAGGTAAGTAAAAATCACCAAAATCTGGACAGGCGACACGCACCGGTATTTGGAATGCTGGAATTTTAAGGAGCTTAAACTTGGCGCCTGCCTGGTTTGCTAAAGCAGAAAATATGATTTTGTACTTTTCATATTTAAATTGTTTCTATATGTAACTGTTAATTGGATGAAGATCTTATCTGGTCATTTGTAATTACAGCCTCAGTGTTTGTTCTCCTTTTGTTCTGTTGAGAAGACGGTGGCACCGGCAGATCTTATTAGAATACGTTTATTTATTGTGTTTGATTAAATATGTGATTTATTACTGCTGCTCTAACAGTGCTGTACTGGGGGCTCTCACTGCCAGCTCAGTACAGCACAGAAATTGATTTTTTTCAAGAGTTACTTCTATTTAATCTTTGAATGGTTCTTTTTTTAACAGCAGAGATACTTTGATAAGATACTGTGAAAGTTCAACAAGCAAAAGTAATACCAGTTCATTGTTGAGCTCGACTATGGAGGAGAAAACGAGATTATGGGGGACCATCATTAGTCTCCTCTATTAACATGAAACCCTGTAACTTATTGAGATGCATCACATTTTATCACATTAACGTCAAATTTATACTTTTTTCAAAATCATATATTTATTTAATTTTATTCTTTTTTTACCTTATAGGAAAGGTCATCTGAGGTTCTCCATAGTTACTTCATTGGGAAAAATACATGTGTGAATATTTGCTCGTGTGTTTTAGAAGCATGTGCTGCAATCGCTGGTCCTCTGATGAGCGACTGGAAGGAAAGACTGTCATCATCACGGGTGCCAACACGGGGATCGGGAAAGAAACTGCCAGGGACTTGGCGAGGAGAGGTACCGCACCGGCTTGTCACTCCGGCTGAGATAAACAATCTATTTCTAGCTCAGAGATATTGACTTTTGCACTCTGGCTTCCTTCTATGTTCACAAACTCTCAGTGTAGCCCCATTCTTTACTTAAGAACTAGTTTCTTTTGAATGCCCAGCTGGATTAAGAGCTAGACAGCGTGACGTGACCTCTGCTTACAGACCTCCAACATTGCAGAATCCATGGCTTAACTCAATAATTCCTTGTTTCAATAGCTCACTATGTTAAGTTCTGGCTCCCAGCAGTAATTCACATACAGATATGGCATCAAAGGTTTTATGTCAGATGCCCTCCCTGATGCAACCGTCCTTATTTATCCGTGCTCAGGATTGGTATCGATATGGTTTTCTGCCTTCAAATATGACCACAGCTTATAACTATGGTGTTGGGTTTTTTAGGTATAAATGTCCAAATGTAAGATTTACAAAGAAAGTAATGAAATACTTTGATTATTTGCAGATTTTTTTAAATTTACAAACAACTAGTCATGAATTCAACCTAAAATTCAAAAAAATTACAGAGTTTTATTTGAATATTTTGGCTTTTCACTTGGCAGATTCCATTGTCTGTGTGTGTGTGTGTGTGTGTGCGCGCGTGTGTGTGTGTGTGTGTGTGTGTGTGTGTGGGTGTGTGTGTGTGTGTGGGTGAAATGGCCACGCTCATTACATGACGGTGATGGTCATGGTAGACAGACGAAGCATCAAGAGGACAGACAGAGAAGGCATTGTGTATTCTGCTCCCCTCCCCACCCACAGGGGCAACAAAGAGACACACAAGCACACACACACACACACACACACATAAGGCTGGCTGCATGGAAACTGTTTATGCAATTCAGTCTGTGCATCGGTCTGAAAAGCACAGCACCCCAAATGCCTCCCACGCGAAATATGACTTTGAATAGTGAAAGGAGGAAGGTGCTATGTTTAGGGATGGGACAATAAAATATAATATATATATTTATGGTAATAAAAAGGGTCGACAATAATCGCTCATGGGACTTTTTATATCATTTTGATAATCGCCAACAAAGATAATCGCCATTACATCACCAGAATGTGCAGAAAAAAACTACTTCTCCCTAATGTTCTCTTCTAGATTATAGTTGTTTTCACTTAAGACAAAGTACAATTATATAAAAGTTGTTTAAACATGGAACCTATTCAAATATCAAAATTATAATTATCCATAACAGCAACTTTAATCATTATCATGATAGAATCGTTAATCGCAATTAATTTGACCATGATAATCGTGACACCAAACTTCAGTATCGTCCCATGTCTAGTGATGTCATGGGATATTTATTTGATCTAATAAGCAAATATAAATCCAACGGTAAGTGATTATTGTGAAAGTAATTTGTAATCATAGTTTATTGAAATGTAAGAGTTGCCTGTATCTTAGAGTGACCAGATTTTCAAAATTAAAAACTGGGACACACTGGGTTGAGATGGTCGGTAATAATAAACTTATGAAAAGAGCATGTAATTAAAGGGCCCATGTTACGTTCTGATCGATGTTATAATGTTGTTTCCTCATCACAAACAGACCTGCAGTTGTGTTTGTTTCATTCACACATGTTTAACACACAAACCCTGCATATTTAGGCTGAGTTCTTCTTTCAAACAGAAAACACTCCACCTTGTTCCACCTCGTGATGTCATGTGGTAATACAAGAGGATTGAGTTCAGATTTCAGGCGTGGAATTGCCAGTCTCTAGTGAACTAAAGGTAAAAAGTAGCTGTTAACATGAAAACTACCGCTTCATGACATCACAAGGTTGAACAGGGCATTTTGAGCTTTGGAGATGTAGACAAACTAATAATAAAGTGTTACTCAAAAATGTGTGAATGAAACAAAACACAACGTCAGGTATGTTTTTGATGAGGTAACAGCATTAGAACATGGCTTGAAGCTCACAACAGTCAATTTTGTGTAATATGGGACCTTTAAGAACATTATAAAGCACTCGGTCCAATCTCAACTCACCTGTGAATCACTTTATAACATGAGAGATGCACTTTTTGGCCTTCTGGCGATTTTCAAGCACAGTTGTATTGTATTTGAACAAAAGCATTTGACAATATATCACCCTTTTTACTGCTGGCAAGGATCAAATAGGTCAAAAATAGGGACGACTGGGACATTTCTTATATAAAACTGGGACAAATCACTAGTTTTGGATGAATCCGCTGGGACATGGGACAAATGGCTCAAAACTGGGACTGTCTCGGGTAAACAGGGACGTCTATTATATCCTCAAATCTTACAGAATAGTTATCATAGGTATCATATATGCAACTAATTTTATACATGTGGCTAATGTACAGATGGATTTACCATGAAGGAAACAACAAAAGTAACAAACAAACAAAAACGAAACAAAATAAACAACTATTTGCATATATATTACTTTATGTATGTATAGAAATGTTGTAGATTGAGAAGAGCACAGTACATCGCCTCATACACCTCCTACGCAAAATATGATTCCCATGGTGTGAGGGGAAAGGTGTTATATTCCACCATATTTTTCCTAATCTAATAAACAAATATGAAACCAAGCCAGTGATTTATTATAACTAGAAGGCAAATAATAACACTGCTATCTCTATGTTGACTTATTGTATCACATTTTGGTAATGGGCTCTTGCGATAACATGATGACAGCGTAATTAGGTTTGCGAGGATTCATTAGACAGCTCCATCGCTCACGGTGACGAAACTTACCAGGGGAAATAAAATGTAATTGTACCTATCATTTGTCTTGTAAAAATATGAGTTTTTACTTTGTCAGCGGCACTCAGCATCAAAAAGCAAACTTGAGAGGCAGGTCTTAACTAGAGAGGAGCGATTTGGGTTATTTTTTCCCAAATTATGTAATTTAAATGTACTTCAAACTCCCCCCGAGCCTTTTTTTACCATAAACCTATAACAGAGAAGTGTGTTGTCACGTTTTGTGCAGCTATCTCTTCATATAAAGCGTTGTGTGTATTTTTTTAGGCAGCAGATCGACCAAAACAAAATATCGGCCTATGCTGGAAATTTAAGGCCGATAGCTGATACGCTAAAAAGGTCAAATATTGGTTCATTATATCGGCCAACTGATATATCGGTCTAGTATATCGGCCAGCTGATATATCGGTCTATCTCTAGTCTTAACGGATAGCATTGTGCGAAAAGTCACTATTGCTGCGTTTCAGATGACATCACACCTTTCTATTGGCCAATAATATTTAATACAGATTGGATATTTCATGGCGAAGTACAATGTAATCAATAGGGAAAAGTGGCTCTTGCCCCCATCTGGGAGTATGACATCATCACATCTTAATATTTAAACAGATTGGATATTTCATGGCGAAGTACAATGTAATCAATAGGGAAAAGTGGCTCTTGCCCCCATCTGGGAGTATGACATCATCACATCTAGAATCTGAAAACGACCAACTGGGATTGCACTTTACGTGTGGTGTAATAAATCCGTAATGAGATCGTCAGGCCGTATCTTTGTTTGTTAACTATGGAATTTAAATGAAGCTACTTATCATGTTGAGGGAATGCGTAAACAATTGGGTTTTTCCCTCATGTAAAGTGCACTAGATAAAGAAACACGCACTGATGAGATACAGGGGGTTTCAGGGAGTTTCAGGGGGCGTCGGGGGGCATTGGTGCATTCTACAGTGAAAGTTGTCCTCCTCAACCCATTCTAATAGGCTCATTAGGATATAATTAACGTGGGATGGCTGCGGATCTTGTGTTTGTGTAAAAATAGGGTAAAAGAAAGGTCGATCGGCTGATTATGTAAGGGCGTTTTTCTGTTGCTTGGAACAAATATAAAGAATAGAAGTTTAGAATAGATTAATAAAGTTTATATTTGTTTGGTGATATGTGGCCTGTATCAGAACCTACATAGTTCAAATCATCAGTTCAGTTAACACACAATGGGGTTAAATGGGAACATTACATTCACTTGCATTAAGGAGATTGAACTAAAATTAACCAGAATTACTGTTTGTCTCATCTTAATCTTAAACATAACCTTAACCTAAACCCATAAACTAACTTTAAACTATGAAAGGATTATTACTATTCGTCCTGAACTGGCTTTATATACAGATTTCAGTCCCTACAATGCAACAAATACCCTTCCACACAATTAGACTCCCACATTTACATCAAGTTTAGAGATGCTGTTCAAACTGGTATAGAGCGAGATGTATGTAGCATGTACTTTTCTTTATGTGCTTGTAAACATAATACTTCTGGCATTTTGAGTGTTTTTTCTGTGGATGCCCCTCCTGTCCCCGTCATAGGTGCAGACCAAACGGACAGACGGTGCATTGGAGTTTCAAAGAGGTGCAAACATAATACGCTTCCATTAAGTGGCATTATTTTAGGCTCCTGAAACGAGAGTCCCAAATTAACCCTGTACTGTGACTATATGTACACTGTACTGTTTGTATACTACTGACCTGGGTAACGTGGGTGAAGGGTTTTGCCTCAGGACACATTGACAGCCTGCGTAGGGTCAGAGAGACAATCGATCCATTAACCCCTGCATAGTGAAAACCCACTTAACTTCCTGCACTGCTGTCACCTCCTGCTATAAGAGTCACAAGCACAGTTTAATGGAGATGGTTGCAACATGAAGCTACTTTAAGAACTGGATGTGCGGTTAATACACTGCCAGGCCAAAATAAACGTCACCACCAAAAAAAAGGTCACACAC